>JAOYMZ010054389.1:0-13655 GCA_025802335.1 Pinguicula primuliflora | reverse complement strand
GCTCGGCTCGACATACTCCGGAGGCATATTTAAGTCAGGGATTTGCGAGCTCGAACCGGAAAACCAGTCAAAAAAACTAGAATTGCCAAAATTATCCATTAGAATATATCCTAACATAAAATATTAAAATTAAAATGATATAAATTAAATATTAAATATTTTAATTGTAGAATACCAAAAAATACCTCCGAAAAATAGGAAGACTACTGGTATCTGCTCTAACCGGCACTTCAATTCTGCACTGAAGGCTTCTAGATATATACTTTGAATTATATCTGTTTTGTAGGTGTAGGTAATGGAAAGCCGGGGGTGTTTAAATAGGAGTGGCCGCGCGGCCATCTGTATTCCCGCCTCTCCCTTGGGCGGGAAGAGGTCTGCACGGATTCCATCCGCGCGACAAGACAATTTAGCAAGTGTTTCGAAATTTCAAGGCACAGTTAAAAATTTTCCTATGAACGGGTTGTTGGGAGATCCGTCCTCTCGTCATGACAGTTTCCTACGTTAGCGACTGAAACCTCATGATCGCCCTTCTTGTCAGAATCAGGTTGCTTTTCATCAATAATAGCGGCTAGTCCATCACGTCATCCCTTGTCTCACCGTTGCTCGCTAGGGTAAGCTCTCAATCTGTAGCATTCCTTGTTTGTATGTCCGAGAATTTTACAGTGTTCACATCTTATATTTGCTTGGCGGAAGGATGAGGTTGACGGAAAATAGTTTTCAGACTACCTTTCTTGCCACTGTTGCCTGAATTGGGTATTCAAGGTCCCTGAAGCTCATCCATGAAAATATAAAAGCCTCAAGCAGATGTGCAGATTTCTAATTTTTCCTAATTTTTGGTTGCCCAGTTTCATTGATACGATTGTGGTTGACAGGTTTAGCATTTGCTGTAATGTGAAGCTCATCCATGGAAATATAAAAGCCTCAAGCAGATTTGCAGATTGCTAATTTTTTCTGATTTTTGGTTGCATATTTTCCTTGATTTTTGTAATGTCCATTACCACAAACAATTGTGGTTGACTGTGAAAGAAAACTCAATAAGTTGAAACAAAGGAGGTAGAGTTGTTACTGAATCTCTCTCGTGTATTATTTTATATAAACAAAACTGTTAAGAGTCCTAGATGGTATAAAAGCCTCTTACCATACATATCTATACAACAAATCTTTCCTTACACATCTAGACGTGTGATCTTGACCTAAACTCTATATGTTAGGATTTTGCAATCTCGTTAACACCTCCCCTCAAGCTAATGGTTAAGGATCGAACCATTAGCTTGTCTCTCAGATCCAAGAAACGAGCAGTGCCTAATCCCTTAGTGAAGGTATCTCCAACCAGGTCTTTTATAGGGATGCATTTGAGCTGAATGTACTTATTCTGTACCTTCTCATGAACAAAGTGGTAGTCAACTTTGATGTGCTTGGTATGAGCATAGAAAATCGAATTAGAGGTTAGATACATAGATACATGGCACTCATATTATCACACCAAATCAAGGGAGTATGAGACAGGACTATATGTAGGTCCTTGAGCATCATTTGAGTCCAATATAGATCCGCAGTAGTGTGAGCTAAGGCTCGATACTCGGCTTCTATGCTGGAAAGAGCTACTACATTTTTCTTTTTGGCTGTCCAAGATATCGGATTGGGGCCCAAAAAATACCAAAACCTGAAGTAGAATGGCGATCTTGTCGGTCTCCAGCCCAGTCAGCATAAAAAAAAAAGCTTCAAGTGTAAGATCAGGTGAAGTGGCCTTAGTGAACACAAGACCATGACTGATCGACCCCTTGAGATAATGAAATATTCGTTTGACTGCTTGCCAGTGACATGAGAAAGGCTACGGTAAATGTTGACACAACTGATTGACCTGAAAAGCAATCTATGTTTGAGTAAGAGTGCAATACTGGAGAGCTCCTACTGTACTTCGATACATAGTAATCTCTATAGGAGAGAGAGGATCCCCTGTTAAGTCATTGGTTCGAGTATCAGTAAAAGAGGGTGACTGCATTGGCTTTCTCCAAGCATCTTTGTTTTCTCCAATAGCTCATAGATATGTTTACTTTGTCGAATATGCAAGCCTGTATCATCCTGAGTCACATGCATCCCTAGAAAGAGACTGGAGATATCTGACTAGAGCATCAATCATACTCCAGTGTGTACCAGTGATTAAGATGTCATCAACATACACAAGGATATAAAGATGCACATCACTGGTGGTATGTGAATTAAGATGTATCCAGCTGAGAACACTTAAAACCATAGGTAAGGAGATTGGTGGATAACTTGGCATACCATGAACGAAGAACCTGCCGAAGATCATAGAGAGCTTTATACTAACGATAAATGTGATCGGGATGAGTAGAAGAGACAAAACCTGTTGGTTGCTGCATATACACCTTCTCCAGAAGAACACCATTCAAGAAGGCATCAGAAATGTCGAGCAGGCGAATGGACCAACTGAACTGTACTGACAGGTAGAGTAGTATGCGAATGGTGGATGGTTTAATGACTGGACTGAAGTCTCCTCATAATCAAGACCATATATCTGATCAAAGCTGCGCGCCACTAACCGAGCCTTAAATCATTCGACAGACCCATCAGACTTGGTTTTGAACTTGCAGACCCACTTGTTTCGAATAATGTTATGGTTTGCCGGTCAGGGACAGAGGGACCATTTGAAATTAGCAATCAATGCATCATATTTCTCTTTCATAGTAACACACCATTCCGAAGAGGACTTGGCCTGTAGGTAAGTGGATGGTTCTCGAGAAATTTGCATACTGGTCATAGCACATACAGGATACTTGGATGCAAAGTGCATATGATAATCAGAAAACGTCTTGGGTTTGAGAGACCCAGTTTGACTACGAGTGACAGGACGTGACAAATTATGTGGGATAACATGACAACAGGAATCTGAAGATGAAGAAGCCTTCATACCTGAGGTGCCACGTGGCGGATCAAGTTCGATTGACCGCCCTGGACGTAAATTGGGTCCCGGGTTAGCAGCTGAGTCAAGGCCCAGAGACATACCCACCTATTGTCTCAGGAGTAGGCTCCGTCAGGGGGGTCAAGTCAACCAGAGAGCCACACGACAAATCTAAAATAGAGGATAATCGTGTGTCATCCGTCAATTGCGACGCGACAATAGGTGGGTCAAGGCCTGACGACATACCACTGTGTGCGGCGTGGCTGATGGATGGCGTAGGTTCTGAAATAGAGAAAGATGAATGCAAGTCTGAAACATGTGAATGTCTAGGCAAAACATGAATACCTGGAGAAGGCAGCCATTCACATGAAGACGTGCTAGCAGAGGCTATTCCAGGGGCTGTATCAGGGACACCCGAAAAATTCCCCTCATCAAAAATAACATTACGAGAAATGTAAACATGTTTAGTGAGAGGTTCATAGCATTTATATTCTTTGTGTTTAGTGTTATATCCTTAGAACATACATTTTTTGCTACGATACATAAACTTTGCCGTGTTATAGGGGCATAACAGAGGATAACATGCACACCCAAAAAGTCTAAACAATAAATAATCAGGAGTAAAAACGTAGAGTAAAGAGAACGGGCTGTCATAACCAAGCAAAAGCGTAGGTAACCGATTAATAATATAATTGACGGTACAGATAGCATCAGGCCAAAAAGTACGCGACAATTATGCTTTAGATGATAGACATAAGCTCATATCCGCTAAATGACTATGTTTACGTTCTGCTACTGTATTTTGTTATGATGTGTGTAGATAGGACACCCGGTGCTATATTCCATGTTTAGTCAAGAATGACTTAAATGTATTAGACATATACTCACCACCATCACTTTGAAATTGTTTAATTTTTTTAGAAATCTGATTTTCCACAATTGCTTTAAATCCAATAAAACATTTAAAAACGTCAAATTTGTGAACAAGAGGATATAACCATGAAATACGTGAAAAATCATCAATAAATATGACATAATATCGAAAACCAGTGTTGGACAAAACAAAAGCGGTCTACACATCAGAATGAACCAAATCTAATGGAAAACTAGAGTAACGTGCAGATGAAGAAAACGACAACTATTTTCTTTTACCAAATTGACATGCTTCACAGAAATCTAAGCAACAAGAGCCTGAGACACGCAATTTATTATGCTAAACTAAGCGACTAACTATTGGAGCAACAGAGTGACCTAATCTTTCATGCTAGTTATTAAATGATGCCTTCACACCAACCATATCCGTCAATGCATATTTAAGATTTGAGATATTCGACAAGTCCACTGGATATAACCCATAGACACTAGGTCCTTGCAGGAGCGTCCTCCCCGTTTTATTGTTCTTCACCTGATAACAACATTTAGTCAACATAAAGAAACAATTGTTATCCCAACAAAAATATAGACAGAAAATAATTTAGCAAAGACATTTGGACAATGAAAGACATTCGAAAGAGTAAGGGAACCAGACGGGGTTTGATAAGTTAATGAACCAGTATGCTAAATTTTTAGAGACTCTCCATTACCTACAACAACCTTGCTCCCTCCGGAGTAATGTTCCTGCAAGAAAAGAGTGACCAAATCATTAGTAATATAATTATTTGCCCCTGAATCGGCGAACCACAACCCATTATCGAAAGCAATGTTAAACTGGACTGCCATGGCCATGAGCTCTGCAGGTGTATATCGACCCTGAAAGGTTAATCCATATGATTAAAGCATTCAAGAGGAGTATGACTGTCGCCTCCGCAAATCCGACAAGCATATGGATTGACCATGCTTGAATTATTGGTGGGTTGCCCAAATTGGGCCTGATTTGGGCTAGAACGTCCAGTCCTGAGGCGAGAAAAATCTCTCTGTTGGTTATTAAACTGGTTTGGGCCACCAGACTCAATTCCATGTCACGGCTCATTACTTGCAGATCCGCCAGGTACTGGCCCAGTAGGTCTCGTTGCATGATTAATTACCTGTTGTCCCGAATAATCAGAATCACGCCGGAAATATGAGTCTTGGCTTGAGTAATCTGTGTAACGGCCACCGCTGCCAGAAGTGTATTGCCCACGACCAGAGTTTCGGCCACTATAGCGACCTCCACCAGAAAATTGGTTGCGACCTCCCCTAAACGATCCTCGGAATGGCAGTACTGTGGAGCGCGGATCGGCATATTCAATAGAATTCTTTGACGACCATAGTGCAACGGTGTCATGTTCTGGTGGCGTGGGCACGACGATAAGAGATTCATAGTTCAGCAATGCTCCTTCGAAATCTTCCATAGAAAGCTTGGCGAGCCGCCGAGCAAATGAAATATTTGGCACGAACATCTGGAAGACAGAATAGAATCCTCTGGTGATATAGTCAATTAATTCATCATCAGTAACAGTCTGTCCCATTACAGACAACTCTGCCCACAACAATCTGGCAGATTGGAGAAAGATTGTGCAATTATGCTGGCCTTGTTTTAGATTTTGAAGTCGTCGCTTCAAACTTAGAATTCTAGATGCGTTCTTGGGAAAAAAATGTCGAGAAAATTTGTCCCACACAACATAGGCACTCATTAGGCCGTAAGTTTCAGGAAGAATTTCAGCTGACAGAATCCATTGATCAAGGTAAGGATGAATTGATCCTTGCGGCACCATTCTAAAAATTCTGGATTGATGGGATCTTGGAAGATTTTCTGTTCATCAACACTCGTCCTTGGAAGAGTTGCAGTCGGACATGGTAGTGTACCGTCGGCTATGGACATAAGATCATAATTTCGCAAGACTGGAACTATCTACGATATCCATGAGAGATACTTCGTTGAATCAAGTTTCATAGAGGTAATTTGTGAAAGATTTGGATAGGAGATAACCATGGATTAAATTGCTGCTTGTGGATGATGGAGAAGTTGCTGCACGCCTTGAACAGAATCACAGGAGAGATTTTTGGATTGAACTAGGTGCCACACGGTTTGTTGTTCGTTTGAGGATGACCACCACACAGTTGGCTACGAGTTTGAGGATGAAAATCACACGGTTTTGCTGAAGACTAAATTGATTACATTTCAATCAAGTTCACGAATATTGATCCCTGAATTTCACACTCAATTCAGGATTAAACGTACTGCGTGAGAAATTGTATGCTCCGATATCATGAAGAAAACTCAAGAAGTTGGAAGAAAGGAGGTAGAGTTCTTACTGAATCTCTCCCCATGTATTACTTTGTATAAACAAAACTGTTAAGAGTCCTAGATGGTATAGAATCCTCTTACCATACATATCTATACAACAAATCTTTCCTTACATATCTAGACGTGTAATCTTGACCTAAACTCTGTGTTAGGATTCTGCAATCTCGTTAACAGACATGTTTAGCATTTGCTGTAATGTGAAGCTCATCCATGAAAATATAAAAAGCCTCTAATGATTAAGGCCATGCCAATACCATACTTGTACCAACAAAAACCGTTCATCCAACCAAAATAGTATCCATTGATCGAACAAAAACAAAAAAAATCCCTTCATTCAATGAGAACAAATAAGAAGATAATAAGTCTATGTTTGCAAGTTCTACTGAAAAGTAACTTTTGGCTCTTCAATCACAGATGCCCTTTTAACACTGTTTGCGATTTTGGCTTTTGGCGATGAACTGATGGTAGAAAAGCCTCCAAAAGCCCAAAACCCAAAAGCTCCCTTGGAGTAAGGCAATGTTTGCAAGTTCTTTTGAAAATGTGTTTTTGCCTTTTCAATCGCATAAGCCTTTTTTTACAGTGTATTAAGTTTTAGCTTTTGGCGGTAGCCTAGCGGTGGAAAATCTCCCAAAAATCCAAAAGACAAAAGCTCACTTGGAGTAGCTTCTAGAGGCTTATGGCGGTGGATGATATACAAATTGATAATACTAAAATACACAAAATTTCCCCGTATTATATCCAGTTTGTCACACTATTTTTTTTAGCCTTTGCCACAGTAAAGCCTCCAGTGCAAACACTTTATAACTTCTTTATAAACGCACATTTTTTTTAAAAACCCTCCTCAAAAGCTAAAAGCAATTTTTCTGTAAAACTTGCAAACATAGTCCAACTTCTGGGAGGCTCAAGGTGGTGACAATTTTGTAGTTATTTAAAAATTCACTTTAAGATTAATTTGTCTATATACAAATCGATAAAAACAAAATACCCTAAAAAAATTCTCGTATTATATCCAATTTGTCACACTATTTTTTTTAACTTTTCTCATAGTAAAGCCCTCACTACAAATATGTTATAATTTCTTTATAAAAACACTTGTTTTTAAAAAGTCCTCCTAAAAAGCCAAAAACAATTTTTCAGTAGAACTTGCAAATATGACCTAAGTATCAGAACAATACTAAGTTCTTTAACTAGTAGGAGTCCCAACAAAAGATTCAATAGTGTGTCTTCACCATTGTTCCGCCTACCAAAAAAATTCATTCACACCAAGTAAAACTAACATACAACTAAAATATTTTTAATTTACTTACATGCCGACAAGTCGTGGACAAGTCCTTTTATCATGCTCAGACAATCCACAAATGTGGCTTCTCCTTTTCTTTAAAGCCTTTTCCCGCCCACTCTTAATTCTTTTAATAGAACCGTTTGCTCTAACTGGTTGAGGGTCTTTCAAATGTTCAAATCAGTCCACTGGTTTGGGTAGAACTTACACCACTAGGAGATGCGGGAATGAGAAGCAATTGTTGCTCGATGAAATTAAATCCTTCTTCGACTACTTTTGTTCTCATATCACTCAAGAGTCCATCATCAACTAACCTTGATGCACGATATGGTAAACCAAGTCGTTTTGACAAAAGTAAACCATTGCCTATATCAGAACTGTCCGCATCATGCCTCCGTCTCTTTGTTATTGATGACTTCAACCATCATTTCATAACGAAGTGATGAGGCATCTCATAAATATCGCTTCTGAATAAGTAGGCTAACACATGCCGACATGAAATTCCATCGCATTCAAATATCATGCAACTATATTTTATTTTATTCGTTAACTTCTCAACTTCTATAACACATACCCTCCCACCATTCGCCCGGATACGTGCAACTTCATACTTCAAATGAACGTCATCTTCAAATGTGTACCTCATCCTAGAACTTGAAGAATATAGCAGTATAGAATGCCCTCGTCATTTCCTCAATATGAAGCGATGTTTTCTACCTAGGTTTTTTATTCATATCCACATGATCCATGTTTCTTTCATTATTTGCTAGCTTCGAACACCCAGTCTCGAACCTGATAATAAATTCAAACAAAGTATATTCATGAGAAACATACTTATTGAAGAAGGAATAAGATATTTCTGCTCTTTGACTACATGTCATGTGTGCAGAAAATATATTTCTCGAAAATACTGGAACCCATCGATGACGAATCTCATACATATCATTTAACCATTCATTGTGTTGTAAATCATTTGTCAATACTACATCTTGAAGGAACACGAAATTAGATATGTAGATATGATAGACACGAGTATTTACGTGGTTCGGCATAGCCTACGTCCACGGGGAGGAACTTCTCTTTTTGTATTTTTCACTTATGCTTTACACTTGTTCATGTACAATATATAGAGGTGCATTACTATTCCTCTTCATGCTATACAGTAGTATTAATGTACTACACACTAGACAAGCCACCAGACAAGGCACCAGACAAGGCATTTATAGCATTTGGTGGCTCGAGACAATAGGTGGCTTAACAGTTTTCTCTCCTTGTGAACTTTCCCTCCAATCTGTTGTTTGTTTAGGCTTGATGTAGTGACAACATTGAACCTAAACTCCCTTAGTTCCTTAGTTTATGAAACTTCTATTTAGTGGATTAGTATAAATATAGCCCGTGAATGTTTAAGTTGGTTTGTGATGAATTGAGAGACATGGCATGTAGCGATCCTACTCCCTTGGGTTAGGGTAGCAACTCTTGTTTTCCCTTCTAGTTTCTATATAATTTGCAGAACAATCTAATGATGATGTGCCACAAGTTCTTCTAGTAGATCTTTTATGAAAACAACACACACTAAAGTTGATATGTCTACCGATTTGTTATCTATGGAGTTTGATGCTATGAAAGTTGAATTTATCTTGACTAAGCATATGAATCCAAAGCATGACGAAAAAGGTGTTTATATCATTAATTTGGATCCTTCTGGTACTAACATTGATGTTGAAATGAGTTTGAGAAAGAAGATAAGTATGATGGAGAAGAAAGTGAGGAGGATGAAGATAGCTAGGAATATATATTTCCACCTGATGAAGAACCTCCCGTAGAGTACATTTTCTATGATTATCCACATGTCCGTGAGGAGGTTGAAAGCAAAATCAAGACGTTTTAGATAGAGAATGGCCCCCGGAAGAAGAAGAAAAGTCATGAATCGCTCCAGAAGTAGATGCATATGTGGACTTGGAATGGAGCTATCCCGATGAAGACACTCTTTACACGGTTTTGGTTGTTATAATTAGAGCCTGGAATGCCAATCTTAGAACCCTACCTCCTGATCCCAAAGCCTCAAGCTTTGATGCAAATCTTCCCCCTCAACATAAAAGCTCCACAAGATGATCCCTTAGTGGAAGGAGAGGTCATTGCTACTATATTCATGGTTTCTTGTCTTATTAACTGTACTGTTGCTGAAGCTGAGCAGAAACCTGAAGTCAAATACAAGTCAAGGAAAGGGAATCAAAAGGAGAAGGAATAACACCACATAAGAAGGATGAAACCATCAACCAACCCAAAAAACCACTGGATGGAAGTGAAGCACTTAACATTGATCACCTCAAGCTAAATCCCTTCAAAGGTGAAGTTACAGGGAACAAGAGAGATGTGTCTGCCTGATTTTCATGATGACACAACATTAAGGACTAAAGGTCGAGCTATGACCTCAAAAACCAGCACTCGATGGGAGGGAACCCATCATTAGAGTTTGTTTTAGTTTTATCCATTCTATTTTTCAATTTAAGTAATTTACATTCTATTTTTCTGATTTTTGCTACTTTGAATTCCTTATTAACATGAATTCTTGATTTTTACTACTGGCTATGAGTTATATATGAAGATTTGGATTGTTTCAAGCAAAGGACATGGCTGTTTTTCTTCATCTACAAGATAGGCTATGCCTTTGAGGTACCCTTTTCTTTGCCTCATTTTGTGGAAGATTACTCTTTGCCATGCCTGACATAGCCCAAAACTGTTCTCTACACACTAAACGTTCCATTTTATGAATATTAGGGCATTGGATTGTATAGAATTTAAATGTCAAACTCCATGTTTCACCCCTTAGCACTACATAAAGCCTTGTTTCCTATTTTCTTATCCCTAAACTTCACTATAAAGCCTCTGATTTATCTTTCATGTTTCTTGGGGACAAGAAAAGTTCTAAGTGTGGGGATAGGGAGTTCTTTATAGTTAGTTTGAGTCAGAATTTGACCTAATTTCAAAATATTTGAGCAAATGTACCATATCTTGCTCTTTTTTATATGCATTCCGCCATTTTCATCATTCAAGGGCTCCTTTCTATTGTTCAAGGTCAGACTTTCGTGATATTTACTTGCTTTCCAGTCGTTGTACGAGCTTACATGTTGTCCTTAGCATGCTTCTTGAGTGGTTCATGAGAAAATGAAAAAATGAAAAAAAAATTAGAAAATGAAAAAATACTATTGATATATCGGCTCAGCATGGTCTTAGACATAAGAAGCAATTTAAACACTTAGTCAAAATTGGGAGAGATGCTTGGATGAAAACATCTTTTGAGGCTCCAAGGAAAGAAATTGAGGATCTTAAGATTTAAGTAGTTATTTGGAGACATTTAAAGGTAGATATGATCTTGTTATTCGACAGAGTGAGCATTAAAGGAGATAGTTGGCAAATCATTACCTTAGAAGTCTTGTGGTTGCTTTTCTTTCCTTAGGTTGGAGATTGTAAATTGAGGTACATTTTGGCATTTTTCTAAGCATGCCTCATTAATGGAGTTGTTGTTTTGATCAATATATGGTATTTAGGAAATCTAGCCCTATATTGGAAGGGAGTGTCACTGTATATTTATTGTGCAAGGGTTGCACCTGTATGCGTGTTTGAGTCTCTTTTCATATTTCTTATTCCTCATTTCTCCTTTGTTATTATGGTTTTCCCTGATGTTTTTCAATTCTAGAGTCTTTATGCATTTTCGAGTTTAGGGTTTAGGGTTTAGGGTTTAGGGTGTCAGCTTTGAGTCAGTTTTACGAGTTTATGATTGGCTTTGGAGCTTATTTGAGGACAAGTAAGGTTTGTATTGGGGATTAAGGCCACTTTGTTCACCGTCATCAAGGACTTTTAACCTCTTTTGGCATCTATTCACCCATACATATCACGTTTTGATGCATTTTTTAGTTTCACATTCAAATATGGGTTTTTTGATTTATCATATTTTGAGTGCAAGCTGAAAAGCTGCACAAGTTCAAGATATTTTTGAAGAAGAAAGCAAATGCACTTTTAACCCTATCATCGCCATTTGGACTCTCGGTCGGTGGATGCAATAATTCACCGCCGTGCGCCACAACTATTCACCACCGGTCGCCAGTTGGACTTTCTGCGAGTTTCCCTTTTTTAGTAAGTGTTGGTGGTCATGAATCGTCCTCTTCGAAAAATTGTTTTTCCTTTTAAAATGAGTTTAGCGGAGTATGAGTTTCTCAATCACCCAATGAGTGTGCAAGTGTACACAATCGTCAAGTAGTAACCTCGCTTGGTAGCAAGAAAGAAGCAACGACTAAGCATGCATAATCTATCACTAAACTAATTGTAAACCAAAAGATCATTTGATTGGGTTTGATTCTTAACAACTAAAACAACAACTTGAAGACTAAAGTAACAACGGAGTATGCAAACGAGAGAAGTAACCCAAGGCTCGGCTCCTAAAGCTTCATTACTATGCTCCTATCTTATCTAACTTGGAATGAATGCATTACTCTCCTTCTTTTACCACAAGGTTAGCTTTGAGCGCTGCTTTTTGGCTAGACACTTGTCTTCTAGGAGAAGTGATTGGGGTTGTCAATCCTCACTTCTCATAGGTGAATAGGGTCGTCAATCCTATCCCCCTACTTCTCTAGAGAACTTAGTGAGAAGGTTACCTAACCGAAGATCAATTTAGTCTACCCTTTGGTCCATGACATCATAAGCTAAGGTATTATACCATAAAGCCTAGACGTGCACAATGTGGGAGTCTCCTCTTCTCAATGTCCGTAAGGGCCCAAGGAAGATGTAGTCAACCGAGCAAGGGCTAACCAATCAAGCTCATCATAGGCTTGCTTAGCAAATGGAGGGAGTTGATGTTGGTTCACTGATCTCATGTTCATGTTCCCATCTATCCCCTTCATTGTAAGCCAAGGTTCGATCAAGCCCTCAAAAGGCAACACCCTTAACTCGGTTAGAAACTAAACATAACACTAGTTAAGCTAGAATAATATTAAGTAACCACAATATGCATCAAGATAGGAGAAATGACATTCATCCAAAAAAGATAATGTTTAGAACATAGTAAATCCACAAAGCCAAGCCTTAGGTCTAGCAAATTAGCTCATGCTTAAGGAATGAGCTACTATAAACACAAGATAAAGATAGAAGAACTCCATATGCGCAGCAAGGTGGAGGAGCATCCGAAGCTTCTTCCTTGTACACAAGCTCTTGCTCCAAATTGCCTTCTTCTCACGAGCTATGGCCTCCAAGATGTTGCATGACTGAATGAGAGCTCGAGTGGTACATAGGGCACTTGGTCATTGACAACTTGGTCCCTTCTAATTTTTGCGCAACTTCCCCAATTAGTAAGGATATATGTGTCTTTGCTCCATTCTGGATACCTTGTAAAAATTAGGGTTGATAACCCCCTTGGCGGCGCCGAATGCATCTCGAGTGTGAAGCAAAGTTGTATAAGACTTCTAGGTTGTGGTAAAATTACAGCGTCATCCTCCGA
The DNA here is from genome assembly GCA_025802335.1 of Pinguicula primuliflora. NCBI lineage: Eukaryota > Viridiplantae > Streptophyta > Magnoliopsida > Lamiales > Lentibulariaceae > Pinguicula > Pinguicula primuliflora. The sequence continues at coordinate 736 of JAOYMZ010054389.1, read as the reverse complement.
GCTCTCCTTGGCAAGATATGGCCGTTGCAAGTGCAAGCAAGTCATTTGTAAATTCTTTCCCGAAAAGGAGAGACAACATTTTTGGTTGTTATTGGCTTTTTCTCAAAATGTGTAGACTTGTCTCTCTCACCCATGTGGCCTTGTTTTGGGTGTATATGGATTCGAAATTGGCATAGCACATCCCAAATGTTGCATTGTACCTATATGGGATAAAATGGAGGGAAATCAAGTATATAATGAAGATTATGAGAAATAATAGGAATGAATCTCTAGCTTTATGAGCTTAAATTACGATGTGATTTTGGCTCATCAAACCCCTCCACACTTAGAATGATGCTTGTCCTCAAGCATAAAAGAAGAATCTAACTAGAGATGAATGAGAATGAATGCACATATACTTCAATACCCGAATGATCATGAATGCATAATGTATGAAGTATAGGATGTAGGTGTGTCTAGCAACAAGCAATCAATCAAGTGTGAGATAAGAGTAAGAAGGAGTGCGGAAACTTTAGGGTTTAGGGTTTAGATGGTGTTATCACACCCCTTCTTGTTGGAGATGGTGTTATCACACCCCTTCTTGTTTATGTATGGAATCTGGATAAAAGGGTGGAGATGGTGTTATCACACCCCCTTCTTGTTTATGTTTAAGCTCATAGCTATCATGATATGGCCCTTGTGCTCACTTGCTGTTTTCTCTAGTAATGAGGTGAGCTCTTCACCATTCTTACCACAA
>JAOYMZ010054378.1:0-13655 GCA_025802335.1 Pinguicula primuliflora | reverse complement strand
AAACGGATGGTTCTACGGAAAAATTGTCCACACGAAGGAAAAACTGTCCACACCAAGACTGACCATACGAAGGCTCCACTTAATTTATATATCAAATTGAATACAAAATTTTTGAGTAAATAATGGAGAAATCTGCTCTGCTTTCTTGCTTGTTTTCCTCTTCCATCATCAGTGGGCATCATAGACCAGTCCGCTCCGGTCCACACTGGTTATTGTATATAAGGTAATCAATGATTAATCGAATATCAGCCATCAACTCATCATTACCTTCTATAACATGGTTTCAATCTTTACCATCGTGCATCGTCTTCCCTTAATAATTTTCTAAAAAATTTAAAACACCCCAAAATCCAAGAATCTTTATCTAGTCGTCTCTCTCTCAGATAAAGTTGCAGTCTTTTCTCGAGCGCACTTTAGGAAACCCTACCCTTCTGTCTTCTCTCCTCCTTCGATCTTCTGGTCTGGTGGTGGGAGAAGGAAAATAAAGAACAGGGAAGTGGGAGTAAAGAGGAAAAACCCCCTCGTGGGAATACAACGGAGCAGCACTGGTATTTACTGTTTGTCAGAAAAGATAAGTGTGGAAGGTTTTGGAGTGAAGAAGAGAAAGAGAAAGAAATTTTACCTTCGCAATGGATGCATATGAGGCAACTAAAGTAGTGATGTCGAGGATCCAGAGTCTGGATCCTGAGAACGCTTCGAAAATCATGGGTTATATACTGATACAGGACCAAGGGGAGAAGGAAATGATAAGGCTGGCGTTTGGACCTGAAGCTCTTCTGCTCTCTTACATCAGCCAAGCAAAGGTTTGTTTGGGGTTATCTTCTAGCAGCCCTTCTTCGAACCCTTCTACCCCTCTGTCGAATCCCATGAGGCCAAGAATCTTGATACCCAACAATGGGTTCCATTTGAGCAACCCATCTTCACCTGCCGCTGGGTTTCAGAGGAACAACAGTCCAAGGCCATTTTCTTATGCTGCTGCACTCAATGGCTCTGCTGCTTGTAGTGATAATGTTGCTAGTAATGGCTTTGGGGCGTCAAGTTTGCATTTTTATGGAGGTACTGAGTTCGGAAATGAGTTCTTGAGCGGCGGTGGTCGTACTGGAGGGTCTCAAGTTCAAGATCAATTGTCATTTCTTGAAGACTCTGTGTTGGATCCGATTATGAGCCCAAGTGGGAGAAGCGATTCTCTAATTTTCCCTTATAGTGACGATGCCAGCAGCATTAATTCCCCACACGCACATCCATTTCATAGGAGGAGCTGTTCGGTTAACGATGCTGCGTTTCTGTCTAATCTCGAGGAAGGCGGCAATGGGAGCGGATTTGGATGGAGACCCTGCATGTATTTTGCAAGGGGACACTGCAAGAATGGGTCTTCTTGCAAGTTTCTCCACAGTGATGTTGGAGGTGCCGATGCAATTGAAGTGGGTTCTCCGAGCAAGACATTAGATGATCTGTTGAGACTTAAAGCTATTCAGCAGCAGAGATTTGCACTCATGGCTTCTGGGGGTCACCATCCATTTGCCTACAACAAATGCATGGACTTCCTGAATGAGAATCCAAGGTAATTGTCAACTGTTTTTAGAATTGCCAAGTTCGGACCTTTTTTTGCTAAAAGAATTTCTGGGCATCCTTTTTCTTATTTTTCTGAGCCAGTTATCTGTTTCTGTACTGCGTATAAATACCCTTATGCTCATATTTTTCTACTTACGTTAGTTTATATATCATTATGGTCGGGGATTGTTGATAATTCAATAGATCTCACATTTGGTTTTACTTTATCATTTACTGTCAATTTGAGCAACCCAGTATTGTGGATGTTCTGGTTTAAAGCGTTTCAGAGTCTACTTCTTTTCCAGATTTATACATTTGTAGTTGTTATTTGGTTATTTGTTTCACCTTTAGGTATTGGATATCTTACTTGCATTTTGATTGTTGCATTGTTTGGGTTGTTAGATCGACTGCAGCTGCTCTAACATCAGGCGATGAATTTCGCAAGTATAATTTTCATCGATCCGATAGGAATGACTTTTCATCCATGGGATTGTTTGGTGGTGGGAATTCAAGCTCTCGACAAATTTACTTGACATTTCCTGCTGATAGTACCTTCAAGGAAGAAGATGTTTCCAATTATTTTAGGTAATGAATCGGAAGTTGCTGTCAGCTTTGATATCTTGAATTGCTACTATAATGTGTAGAGTGTTGATAGTTCTGTTAAACTGTTTTTAGTACATTTGGACCGGTTCAAGATGTTCGGATCCCGTATCAGCAGAAGCGGATGTTCGGGTTTGTGACATTTCACTATCCGGAGACTGTCAAGCTCATTTTGGCTAAAGGAAATCCTCATTTTGTATGTGATTCTCGTGTACTTGTTAAACCATACAAGGAGAAGGGGAAGATCCCGGACAAGTACTATTCTCATCCTCTGCAAACCCGAATACTGATATTATCTGCTTCTCATTTCCTCACTTCTGTTGACTTCGTTTTAGGAAACAACAGCAGCATCACTTGGAAAGAGGGGACTATCCTGCATGCTTAAGCCCATCCGGGATTGATTCTAGAGAGCACATCGACCTCCCCTTTGGTAGCCTAAAGATTGCACATTTTTTTATTCAATTTTGAAATACTGGGTTCATCATCCACCTGATCTTTCTCCTCTTTCTCCTGGAAGGATCAAGAATGTTTTTAAGCACTCAAGAGTTGATGATCAGGAGAAAATTGGAGCAGGAGGCGGAATTACAGCATGCCATTGAACTTCAAGGCCGAAGGATGATGAATATGCAACTACTTGACCTAAAAAACCAGCAGCACCTTCATCATTTTATGCCAAATTTGAGAGGATGTGGTCAGATTTGCTCCCCCAGGGAGTCTCAGTTACTGATGAACCAAAAAATTGCTACTGCTTCTGATGTCGCTGATCAGGAAACTACAGAAGGTGATATTAGTGGATAGTTTTTTTTTCCTAAATGCCAAGAAATTTACTCTTGGTTTAGAGTTTGCGTGCTCCACGGAAACAATCTCCCTATCCTGTTGTGGATGGGGTATGATTGCGTACATCTTACCCTCGACCTGCCTAAGGGCGGGATTTACTGGGTATGTATGGAGTTTTTGTGCGTCACTTACTTGGCTGGCTTCCACTGTGTGATTATTTCAGAGCTCAACGGCAATCATGTCACAGCTAATTCTCCAGCCCTAACTACTGATCCGGATTTAGTGCTGAAAGCAACAGATTCTTCTACTGGGAATGTTGTTACTAGCAGTAAGCAGCAACATCTTAATAGCCGCGACTCTGATCTTCCTGATAGGTAAAAAACTGTTTTTTTGCGAATAGAATCAGTGATTGCAAAATGTTTTGTTAAGTTCATACATATTCGTCCAAGTAATTTTGATCTTTTTGCTATGGACGCAGCTTGGAGTTCATCCTTCCTGACAATCTCTTTGCTTCTCCGACAAAATTAGCAGCCGAAAGTCGATCTGTTTTCGCACAAGCTTCTTCTGAGGCTGATGATGGTAAACCTGTAACTACAGCATCTTCTAACAACAGTACCCTTATGCTGCCTAGCAATTCTCCCCTCGCCATGGCTTCTCTCAAATCTTGTTACATTCAGATGCAAGGTACAGACATACTACCTTGCTTTGATTAGCTATATTTTCCGAGGAATGCTACACGGCACCCATATTCAGCACCCAAATCGCACCCCTGCCTTGCGAGCGAGCGGCCACACACTAATATGCATGCGTATGGGTGCGATTTGGGTGCGATTTGGGTGCTGAAAGTGAGTGTCTTATAGCATTTCTCATGTTTTCTTCCCAAATTAATCTTCAAATTTAACTGTGTTGTATTCCGGGCGAGAAGCCACTGAAATGTAGGTGCTAGAGCTGATAACCACTAGCCAGAAGGAATTAACCTAGCACGGTAAAGTTTTATTTACTCATGATTGTTTCTTTCAATAGTCAATCCATTACTAGTTGTAAAGATTCTCTTCTTTTGATGCCTTTTTTTATTTTTATTTACCTTTTTATCTACTTGCTGATGCAGAAGGTTTATGAGTAGCAAATACAAGTACAAAAGTCATCTAGCCTCTGTATAGAAGCCACAAACCATACCCGCAACAGAAGTAAAGATCTGTAAGGAAAATCTCATCAAGATCTGTCATCACCAACACCATAGTAATATTACTACATATACATCATGCACGGCTAATAGACGATATGAAGTGATTTTTACGGTAGTAGGGGGTCTATCTTTGCTCGTTTTCCGACCGGCCCTCTCGCCGTAATTGTATGGTAGTAGGCAAAAGAGAACAATAGCATATAAGTAAGGCCATCAGTAACTCTTACTAGCATAGAATGGAAATTAACCTTGATCTTGCTTTTGTACCTTGGAATGTCTTATCATTGTGTAAATTATCTGCTTTGCAATTTAGAAGGCAATTCAAGCAACAAGTGCTTTCAGGGTTGTAAACAAATCGAGCTCGGCTCGCGAGCTTAACGAGCTTAACTCTGTGTTCGAGCTCGGTTCGAGCCTGTTCGCGAGCCGCTCGCGAACGATCTCACAAATCGAGCTCACGAACACGTTTGCGAAGGCTCGCGAATGAGTTCACGAGCTTTTTATTATTTTTTATTTTTATTTAATATATATATAAATTAAATAATATAATATTATTATATTAATGTTCGCGAGCAGCTCGTTAAGGGCTCGCGAACAAATTCGAGCTCGTTAAACCTGTTCGCGAATATAAGTTCGGGCTCGAGCTCGTTAAGCTTAACGAACCGAACGAACGAGCTTTTAATGAATCTTGTTCGCGAATAGTTCTGTTCGTTTACAATCTCACCTGCTTTGTTTGGAAATCCTCTCATATTCTATGGGAACAATTGAAATGCATGGTTATTAACTACATTTTGGAGAGAATTAGCAAGATTTCAATTATATACTATAACAGCTATAGCACTTTCTTGTTGTATCATCACATGAAGAAAGCAGAAAAAGGGGTGTTCCTGCAAGTTACAAGGAAAGTATTGCTCCTTGGGAGAGATCAAAAGGATAAAGTAGTGCTACATTTTTTTCCCTACTTTTTCTGTAACTAAAGTCCACTTTGAGACACTCTTTTGTCTCATTTCATGGTTTCTTTCTTTAATGCTGTCAAGGGCCACATACACGCACATATACACAGAGTCACATGGGGAACTGACAATTTGAATGGGTTATCAGGGTACAATATTTTTTGAGTCCTTTCACTTTCTAGCCACACATTCACATGGTTGCTGACACTTACTTTGAATGGGTTCCCCACATGTGTTTGGCCTTTTGTTCTTATGGGTTCTGGTGTTCACCTTCCTCTCTTCTCTTCTGGTAAACATTGTGTTGTATTTTCTCTTTGAATAATCACTTCCATCACTCAATCTTCATCACATGTGTTCCATTTTTTTCTTCCCTGTCTCAGTATTGTATCTTTCTTTGACCAACACTATGGATAATAAGGACATGAGAATCATCTGGGATTCATATGTTTAAGCATTAAAGTAGCATAAAGTTCTCCAAAGCTTTGTCACATCAACTACCCGAAACCAAAATCAACTGATAATCAAGGTACCTAATTCATGAAGGGACAAGACTTATAATTTGGCATCGAGTTATCCAAATGCATTGAAACGAGTGAGTGGAGTAGAAGATGAAAATTATTAGAAAAGTAGGGCGTGTTTACTTTTTGATCTTTCCAAAGGAGGCTCTTCATTTGAAGTTGAATTTTTGAATTCTGTCCCTCTTTCTTTGTGATTAAGTCCAATCCACTTGTCCTTGTTCTTTTGTCTCTTGGTTCTGTGGAGCATTTCATCAGACAATATATGTTGAATCAACAAACTATGCTCCGGTCGGGATAATTGAGCGAGGAAGGCTGAAATTTGACAGTAAAATGTGCTCAACAACAATCAAGTTTTGTGGGATCTACTTCATGGGGATATGAACATTGGGTCCTATTTTCTCAGTGTGTTTGACCCACAAAACCGATGATTCGAATATACTATCTAAACCCGAGTTCGAGAAAGCGATATGCGGATCCTGAACAGGGGTCGTCCATCGCCTAAATCGCGTTGGCACCCATCTAAGCGAGCTTTTAATCGGCCTAAGCGGTAATTCGGCCAAGGCGGAGGGCGGCACCCTAGCGCCTAGGCGGTGCCTAAGCGACGCCTAAGCGGGCGACCTACTTCTCGAGCAGAGATCTAAACTCAACTCAGCCTAGATTTGTATTTCATTGGAAGAAAAGAAATGATTCTTTTTAGTTTTTTTTTTTGATAAGTAATGATTCTTTTTAGTATTTTAGCATAATCTGATCTGATCAGTTTTTTTGGGGGAGTAAGTTCCAATTGTTGTAGAATCTATAATTTACAAAGCGTTGGGAGATTTCCCAACTTCCGAGTCCTAACTAGTTATGTCTAGTCATCTAGTGGTGGATTATTCTTGATTCCTCTTAATCCCTATGTTCCATGTGAATAAGTGCAGAAACAATATAGGGCACGGTTGCACAGCTCTCTTACATGGGTGCAGGCGGTCTCAACTGTGTGGGTGGGGGAAAATTCTTTACCGGATGAAGAAAAGTTAAGAAAAACCCACGAAAGACCAGGTGTCGTGAATCGAATGCTGTTCCCAAAAGTGTTAAACACAGTGGCACATAAGATGCGTGGTGCACGTGGGTTTCGTAGGAATTTCTTACCTCCCGTTTCGTCCAGTATAGAACCTCTCGTGGGTGGGTGGGCGAGCAGTGCGCTACATCATTTCTCGAATAAGTATATTCATGTTATTATCATTTAATTCAACTCCTAACATATTAGCTAGTAATATGATCAGCTTAGCTTATTCGATCTGATTCTCATGCGTTTCTTGTTCTTGAGCTGATTCAATATAATTTTTGTTGGATACTTGTATTTGATTTTTATGCATAATTTGATCATTTATTAATGAAGAATTTATAGTTCTTCTTGCCATTTTTTTTTTTCGTTAGTAATAACTTCCTCTTGGCAGTGTTCTGTATTTCCAATGACCACAGTTATTGCAAATTCCAAAATAAAGAGATCTTAAAGAGCTTCTGACTTCCCCAGGTATATAAATGCTGTTGTTTTACCAATAAACATGAATAGGTAATTCGTAGTGTGCTGGTGAAATGAATGGGTTGAAGAGTTTATAGGAGAAATGATATACTACACTAATTTTTTACATCAAAAATACATCAAAAACATAGTGTGATGGTGTGAGCCAAACTATGTGCCAATCAAATCAAATGATACAAACACACTTTTGCTGTGTTTTTGGCGTAAAAAATTAGTGTTTTATAGAATTTCTCGAAGTATAAAAGCCAAAGTCTGCATGCTTACAAGTATTTGAAAGCTTATTTTGCATGAAAATTGCACCCAAAAAGTTATCAATAATAATGCCTTTTATCTTGTAATTTGACAGTTGCGTAATAATATAAACTGTTCTAATATATAGAAGGCCCTCACTGGAAAAATGATAGACAAGAGTACCTGGTATGGGAGTGTGTAGGTGCCGAAGTCTCACTTGGTGTAAAGTATAAACAGATTATGAATTCACCATAGAGTAAAAGTAGCATGAACTTGAAGCTCTACATCCTTCACATTTCAATTGTAAATCCCAAACCCAATCTCTTTTGGATTAGTTTCGACCATCCATGGAGCCCTATTGAGAGAAGATGACCTTATTGAACAGATCTTGAGCAACAATGGAAGGGAAGGATGAGGAAATGGAGAGCATAAATTGATATTATACTACTAGGACATACTTGTTCATAACGAAATTCATCGTCCCTTGTGAAGCGCGGTTCAGAAGAGCTTCCCTCGCCTCAACTGCAATGCCCTCGGGCTGCAGGTGGAAAATAGAATGAAGCCTGCAGGCGGAAAACAGTGAAATTTAATGGCTTGTTTCTAAATTTAGATGATAAGTTACCTCTTCGGGGAACCAAACTCCTGGCAATGTGCTTCCTTCAAGAATAGCCAGGGCAAATGCAGCAGTTGATATTCCAACTGATCTGAATAGATAACGCAATATAACGATTGAAGATCGTAAATAGAAAGACTATGTCGAGTATGGTAACTTTAGTATAATGAAACTGGAATTGGGGACTGTATACTATGCAGTGCGCTCGTGGCACTGCAGGATTGGTCGGTCATCGAGCCCGCGCAAAAGTGTTAAACACCGGCCCACCTGCCACACCAATCCCGCAGTGTGACATGGGCACTGCATCCTATGCAGTGAATTACCTCACTGCACCCACCCAATGAAACTAATGTACAAGGAAGACTTACTTGGATAGACTTTTGTGACTGAATATTCCGACTCTTGTCTGACCATTTGTAGTGTCCAAATCAACCTGTTACAACAGGGGATGTTGAGCCAAGGGACGATAGTTCAAAGTTCAAACAAGTGCAATTCTTCCAACCTTCAACTTCGGAACGAAAAATGTGCTATGCTTAGAACCTAGATAAAGGCTAAAGCAATATGGTTAAGGTAATAATACCCGCATTGAGACCTTCTCGCCTGCAACTTCATCGATTACCCTAACTAAAGGGTCGAACAATTGAACTAATTCTTGAACTTTGCTTCTGTCTCTCAAGGTTTCCTGCACACATCATATATTTACTCTTACAAGATCATAACCAATGGATGGCAACATATAAATCGATATTGGACTCTATCTAATTCAGCAAATCGAAATAGAACCCACATACAGCTGGAAGCAAATAAGTCATGGCGACCATCCCCCAGTTCCAGAAGAACGGTGCAGTTCCAAATCGTGCACTTACAGTTGGCACTTCAAGGACCTTATGGATGCTTTTCACCTCTGGCAAATTCCTAGGCATAATGTTATTCCTCTTAGGCCATATTTACTCCTCGGAAATAAAGCATTTGAACAAATACTGTGCTCAATGCTTGAAACAAACGTCTGTAGCGAACAATGGAGTATCAATTGACAGAGAGAAACATACAGTAGGTAAACATCCTTCTTTCCAATTCCCTGTCCAAAGTCAATGTTGAGCATTCCACTGTAGGGCTTCAATTTGACTTCATTTCCTGCCGTTTGGTTATAACTCAATTGTAAAGTGAAGTGTAGAAGTTTGAAAGAAGGAAAGTTCAAGGATAAGTATCTTTCGCTAACCTTTATTATATGCAACTACCTCCTCCCCAAGAAGTAAGAAGCTTGTAGCTAAAATTGTTGGGCCAGCACCACCTGAGCCAGCAGTGAAATAGTAAAACCTAAAAGCAGGAAACATGCCGGTGGCGGCGACCACTAAGTAATGATAACTTAAAACAGATGACTAGTCAGGTATTCTGATTTATCCAATGGTTATTATGCTCCATTTATAGAACAATTTGAGTCTATTTTTCAAAGAGAAAGTCATTACCTCAACCTCTCTGGATCACCATACCCCTGACTTTGTGCTGCACGGACTAGTTCTGCTGCCATCACTGTAGTGCAAAAAAAAGTTGACATTAATACTGGATAAGTTAAGAGGAAGCGATACAATACAAGACGAGATATCATGTATAAGTTCTACTGGGTAAGCAGGAACGGTGATGCATATATGCTAAAGGTTTATGATGAAACCTGCTTCTCTACCATTCAAAACTTTATGCAAGCTATTATCTTTGAAAAAGGAAAGATATTGCTTCAACAAGGATAGTGCGAGAGAACCGTTGCTCACTCCAGGATAGATTCCCCCAGTTGTTATTGCTGGAACATTTGCTTCCACCGCACTCTTCATGTAAGATTTTGCACGCCACGAATAGCGTGTATCATCACACACATCAAGATATGCTGTCTGTTTAATATAAACAAATAAGATATTTCTTACATCTTTGATGATAATACCCCTCTCAAACTTGGCTTACCCAAAAACAATGTCATTCAAGCCTGTCAATTTTCGAAACTGGAGGCCTCTCCATTACCTTTCTCTCACCTTTGTCTGAATCGCAGCTTCAAGGACAGGGCACCTGTCAGTTTGCTGAAATGGTCCAGCAGTATGAACAACAAGATCCACATCTACAGGTAGGAAAACTAACAGTATAAATTTCATATGAAAAACACACTGATCTTGTAAACAAGAGCAAGAAGATCGTAAATAATGGCCAGGACAGGAGGAGAGTTGAACGTGTTACAAACCCTGTAAAGCCTGTTCGAGGGATTTACTGTCATTAACATCAACTTGAGAGAACTCCGACTTGTGGCCTAGTTTACTCACAATTGCAGAGCCTTTGTCACTGTCAATCAACCGAAATATTGAATTTCTTGATAACTCATACTCTACCTTATTTATCTTGTAATGGTAAAATGTTGGAGCAACATAACTGAGAACTAGAATCTCAAGATTCATAAAAACAAAAGTCAGGAACAAATCACCTAATTTCTTCAGATAACAATCAATAAAAATCACTGGCAGATGCAACTTTTAAAAAACATCTTAAGCACATGAAAAGCTTATCAAACTTCCCCCAATATGAAATAGAAGGAAAGTACTTATTCAAATCCACACCTTCACTCCTGCTGCGCATTTTCTCAAATCTTACAGAAATCAAAACAAAATTCAGACAGATTCACAATTTTCAATAGCAATTTACCGGTTGCGACCACCAACGATGATGCGAAGATCGGGGCATAAATTGGCCAGGGCAAGCGCAGTGGACCCCCCTACTCTTCCTGTTCCGCCCAGTATCAATATTCTTGAATTCTTTACATTTTCCGTGAGCTCCACTCTCTCAACAATGTTTTTACTGCCTTTGTCTTCAACATTTCCATTGGCGAAGGCCATGACAAGATTTCTGGTGATGCTAGCGTTCAATTGCAAGCAAAAGCTTGCCATATTTCTGAGGGTGAGATTGTGTTTCTTCCTTTCCGTTATCAGTTATCGATACTGCTACGATGTGGTGGTCGGTGGACTCGTTTAAACAGTGCGGATCTACGCAGGTGGGCTTCAGCGCGGTCTATTGTTTTTTTGGTAAGTTATACATTTGTTATTATATTTTTGGGCTTAATGGCCCAACACCTTGTATGTACATTTTACAATAAGGATTTAGTGCATACAATAGTACTTGTGGATACAGTGGACTAGATTCAAGTCAATGAGTGTTTGGCCAAGTTTTTTTTTTTTTTTACGAAAATGATTCTATTAATATTTATGAAATATAAAATGTAATATGAAGCACATATTACTTCCATATATTTCTTAGTACCAGTAAGTCTAAAAAAATTGAATTATACACATGTTATGCATAACAAGGAATTTCATCCAAAGTTTCAAAAAGTAGCGCTAGGTTTATTTTCCCCCTAGCTTTCAACCATTGCAACAGTCAGATCTTAATCTGCACAGCAAGGTCTGGGGATTCCTCTTCTTCAAGAGGTTTATCAAATCTGATGTCATTTCTCTCTCCACAAGCACCATATTGTTGCTTGCCACATTGCTTTTCCAAACTTCTTCTCTGTCGACGTTAAGAAGTTTGTCATATGCGATGTATAGTGGGTTAAGAAATCCACTTGCTGATTTATGGGCAACCCAATCAAATCTCCTAATTCCTGTCAGAGTTCTTTAGCATGCGAGCACTGAAAAAGGAGATGTTGCATCGTCTCCAGGGAGATGCACCAGCTCAAGTTCTGGGATGTTGATACCTCTTGCTAGTAAATTCTCTATTGTAGGTAGCCTGTTTCGAACTGCTCACCACACCATATATTCTATTCTTAATGGTGCTAGTTTTTCCCACATCTTTGCTGCTAGCTCTGTTTCCTGTGATGCAGCCAAGATCTTTGAAGCTTTGTATGCTGATGCTACAGAAAATAAACCAGTTCCTACTCTTTTCCATGTTCAATAGTCATTTCCTTCGGTTGGTATTGGAGTCGTCTACAGCAAGAGTTGTAGTTCTTCCAGTCGCAACAACTCCCAATGGCGTAATGGTCGCCTAAACTCAGTGATCCATTGAGCTCCAGCTTCTAGTTCCTGAAAAATGTCAGACACTACACAGTTTTTGTTATTGGTAAGTTTAAACAGGTCATGAAATAGTAGAGCTAGACAACCTTCCTTCGACCAGTCTAATTTCCAAAACAATGCCTTGTGTCCATCTTTCATTCTCAACAGCAGATTTGGTTTGAACCACTCTGTATCTACTACCACAGACCATATGTCTTTCCACACACGTGAAACCGTATCTGGTATAGTTATTAAGTCCAGATTTGTCATTCCATCACTTGCTTGGAAGTATTTTAACTAGATTACCCTGCTCCATAGGCTATTAGGATCATTTCTTAAGTGTCAAATCCATTTCGCTAGCAAAGTCATATTCATACGGGCCAGATCCTTCACCCCTAAGCCGCCCTCTGATTTTTCGAGACACACATGCTCCCAACTTATGTGTCCTCAGAGTGTTTGGCCAATTAGTTATAAGAGTGGAAATTGCACTCGAAATTCATGAGTTCAATTTCCTCAGCGACATGAGGCTGTCACATATGGCTTGTCAAGTGTGACTTACATTCATACTGTAGTTTGCACGCTACTATGGTAGGGCGTTGGGTTTTACGAATTCCATATGTTATAAAAAAAGTCGACTAGATTCAATTACTTACTGTAAATGTATTCATTAATAAGAATTTACTTATCAAAGATATCAACCGCAATATTTATCTATATTTTTTTGTGAATAAAGCATGTACTGGTGTCTCACTCCCCGACAACGCCGCCAAAAACTTGATGTGAACTGTGAGTACAGACACTAAAATGCAAGTATACACTGCATCAAGTAGTACTTTGCAAGGGAGCAAAGGTCATTCTTCCCAAGAGAGTGGACTTCAAGCATACTTCATTCACAAATATCAGACTTGTAACTGAAATTTTGTTGGTTGTTTTGCTATGCTATTGCTGAATTTAAGAACTAACTAGACTCAATCCAATAGGCTGATATGAACAGATTCAAATATCAGAGTTCAGATGAAATCTAGTTTAGAATTTGGAGAAACAACTTTAGGTAGCAGATCTACCTCTACCATGCTTATCAGGAATTTCCTTAAGTTCTTGAATGACATTACACTCATACTGAAGACCTAAAGCACCCAAGTTTAGTGCACTAGAAGTCTATTTTCGCTTCTCCCTCTAGTGACTACTTACTGCTACTTATAAAGGTGCAGATCGGTCTACTCTTAGCACTAAGATTCAAAACTAACACAAGAAGAGTCAGGGTTAACTTCTTCCCTTCAGGGTTCGAATCAAATCAATGTGTGAATGCATCTATGCCTACTCTGATATCAACTTTCGCTTCTCTATCAGATATGCAAGAATACTCCTTCCTCAGGGTTAACTTCTTGGCACAAGTTAAGAAAACAAATGCATTCATTCATTCAGGCATAAGCTGTCAAACATTCACTTAAGTGCATTCAAAAACTACATGGTAGAGGCTCACTGAGCCTAAAGACAGAGAAACTCATTTCAGAGCTGAAAAAACTTGAAAATGCGAGAGCTTCTTCTTCTCCCTCCTGCTCCTGATGGTGGCTCCCAATCCGTGTATGTTGCGAAAGAAAGTTGTTTTTCTATCTTAGGGCTTCGTCCATGCCAAAAATCAGCTTTGCCCCTCCAGCCATTTGCAAGATAATAATTTAGGTAAGGGCATC
>JAOYMZ010054367.1:0-13656 GCA_025802335.1 Pinguicula primuliflora | reverse complement strand
AAAATACACTTTTTGCACTACAAAAGTGTTGAAAATAAAAAGAAAAATTAAAATTGAAATTTATTTTACATGCAATCTAGAATTGTATGGATTAATTTTCTGGACATATAGCATGACTCAATTGAAATTGTAAATATTAACTCATACACGTTAAATACGAAATGGTGAACAAATGTATATTTTGCCGACCATCGTCCTACACCAAATTTCCAACTGAAAGTTAAAACGTAGCCAATTGTATGTCAGTAAACTCATGGTATTAGCATGACCTGAAATTGATACTAGTATGCGAATAATTACTAAACGGTTATGAACTCCATATCTGAGGAACTTGATAAGTCTTGATTTGGATATAAACCAAAGTTGCACTTCGCATTGAAACATTTGTCTACAAAAAAAGCAAGAGTTAAGCACGATCTTCGAGTTTGTGGGGTTACTTGCTGGTGATCATTCTAGTAATTGTCTATGTCTGAAGTCATGGGTCCGAAACGTATTGCTGTAACGTATACAATTAGGTTACTGACTACAACATGTAAACGAAAAAGGTTGAAATTGTAATTGTAAACATTAACTCATACACGTCAAATACGAAATGGTGAACAAATGTATATTTTGTCGGTCATTCTTCTCCACCAAATATCCAAATGTTTGTCATCATACTGAAAGTTAAAACATAACAAATTATATGTCAGTAAACTCGTGGTATTAGCGTGATCTGAATTTGATACTGGTATGTGAATAATTACTAACTGGTTATGAACTCCATTTATGAGGAACTTGATAATTCTTGCTTTGGATATAAAAGATTGCCCGTGCCTAAGGACACAAGTCTGAGTAGAATATGTTGTAACAATACATTTAATTAAATAAATCAAATCAAACCAAACATACTAGTAAATTTCGTCCTTAGGCAGGGTCTGGAGAGGGTAGAATGTATGCAATCATACCCCCACCCCTCAACACGATAGGTAGATTATTTCTGTGAAGACCCCGACTTGAAAAATAATAATAGTAATAAAAAGTAATACACATTTAATTAAATGAATAAATAAAATAAAAACTGTTAACTAAATAGCTTTTATGAATATAAACACTTGACTTAAGCATAAAAGGCAAGACTAATGAGCATGAGATACAAAGTTCAACCAAATAATTAAAGTCTATAATTTAAAAGGTCATTCAAAAATAATGATATAAAAAATTGTTTTAGTCTTGAGCACTCCCGCGCCATCCCAACCCCCCACTCCAAATTATTACTGAATAATTTGACAGAACAGAACTGTAACTCAAATTGAGTAATTAGTGGAATTTCAGTTTTGTCAATTGCCTTACATTTCTGTTGTCCATCCACATGGCTGACTCGAATAAACACACAATGTTTTTACTTGGTCCTGTAGTTTCCCACAAATTATGCAGCATTATTTTTGTCCACACAGCACAACCACCTACACCTAGACAAAAGCAGAGGAAACGAATGGACAAAAAACATTACAAATAACCAGTAAAGAATATTTGGACACAGAATCTGTAACGCATTGAACAAATTATGAGAAAGTCCAGAACGGAAAAAGTTGGTTTACCCTCACCAGTCACCACGTACTCTCATATGACTTCCACATGAAAGTGTGTGGAATTTGATAAAGGTGAAGATAGATGAAGGAAAGATGTCCACAACAGAATTAACCGGATTAACTGCACGGGAGATACATGTTGTACAACAGCAATAATTGCAAACGGAAGTGGTGGATTGGACGAAAAAGACAACAGAGAAGAGTGTGGCGGATTGGTTATCTCATTCCAGCATGCTACACCCTAATTGGTGTGTAGTTCTTTATATATACATGGCCATGTGGCCCAATGGGCTTCTCCCATATATACAAATAAACTAATCTGTAAAACAAATGAACTTATGTGATATATACACGTGTGAAACACGATTTTAACTCGCCTTTGGAATTCTGCATCCTGCATTCTTCATCTGCACTTTAGCTTCTGACTTCATAAATGTAGGTACTTCAAGACGCCCCCTGCAAGAGGGAGACATGGGCGACAGACCCAGGCCCATCTTGGACATGAGTTGGGAAAAATAGGTAAAGGAAGGGATTTGGTGCGAATGTCAGCAAGCTGGTGAGAAGAAGGGAGATAGAGAGGTTGAAGAAATCCATCTTTGCACATGTCGCGGATGAGGTGACAATCTAATTTAATGTGCTTTGTGCGTTCATGGAAGACAAGATTAGAAGTTAAGCGTATAGTTGCTTGATTGTCACAATTGAGGGGAATAAGAAGAGTGACTTGCACCTGCAAATCTTGGAGAAGATAGAACAACCATTTAAGTTCACAAGCTGTAGTAGCTATACTTCTGTACTCAGCTTTTGCGGAGGAACGGGAGACTACATTCTGTTTCCTAGTTTTCCAAGAGATCATAGCATTGTCAAGCTTGATGATGCATCCGGTCAGTGATCGGCGGGTGTCTGGACAGGGGCCCCAATCCGCATCACAGTAAGCATGTAAAGAGAAATTATTGTCAGCTGGAAGTATTATATAGAGGTGTGGACAGCCTTTGAGATATTTCACCACATGAAGGTCATCTTGATAGCGTGCCTGGTTTGGAGAGTACATGAATTGGCTCAAATGCTGAACCGAGTAACTGATATCAGGTTTGGTAAAACTGAGGTATAGGATGCGACCAAGAAGTGCACGATACTGGGATGGAGTTGGTAGAAGAGGAGAGGAATTAGAGGAGGCAAGACGCAGACCTAATGGCAGAGGAGTAGAGGAAGGTTTGGCATCATCTAATCCACATTCTGAGATAATGTCTTGTACATATTTCTTCCATGTAACATATAAACCACCAGCAGAAGGGATTAATTCAAGTCCAAGGTAGTATTGAGTCGTCCCTAGATCTTTCAGGCTGAATGTTGTGTCAAGGTGACCTTTAATCAAATTTAACTCAGAAACTGAATTTCCAGTAAGGAGCACATCATCCACATAGACTAGGAGGGAGGTAAAGCAGCCATTTTTCTGCAATGTAAAGAGACAATGATCATGTGGGGACTGAGAGGAGCCATAAGTTAACAAGCTGGCCGTGAGAGCCTTATTCCACTGACGTGAGGACTGTTTGAGGCCATAGATAGACCTCTGAAGGATACAAACTTGGCTGTGTTGTGCATCTTTAAATCTCGGGGGAAGATCCATGTAGACATCTTCATCCAAATGGCCATGGAGAAATGCATTGTTAATGTCCAGTTGGGATAATAACCAACCTTGAGCTATTGGCACAGAAAGGAGGGTTCGGACAGTGGTATGCTTTGCAACGGGGGGAAAACTTTCTTGATAGTCAATACCCTCGATTTGGTTGTAGCCTTTGGCAACCAATCGAGCCTTATGGCGAGAGACAGATCCATCTGGGTTGAGCTTGAGTTTGTAGACCCATTTACAACCAATGGTATGTTTACCTGCTAGTAGTGAACCAAGTTTCCAGGTCTAATTTGCATGTAAAGCTGCTAGTTCATCTTCCATTGCTTGGACCCATTCTGGTCGAAGAATGGTCTGTTTATAGGACCGTGGCTCCAAGATGGTTTAGCATAAGCTAATAGGCAGGCTGAAGCAGGGGTAAGAGGCTGATAACTGATTTGCATTACATAACCTTAATGCCAAGCTAAATTAGAAGTGTTGCGGGAAGACTTGCAGATGGTGGGAGACTGTGGTGCGGTTAGAGAAGGAGAAGAGGAAGACTGATCAAAGGATGTGGCGGAATGAGGTTAGTGAGATGTGGAAGACTGATCGAAATTAGTATCAGATGGAGCAGAAGTAGATGCTGGAGAGGAATTGGCGAGATCAGTAGGTGATATAATACCAAACCAAACCAAACATACCCAGTAAATCCCGCCCTTAGGTAGGGTCTGAGGAGGGTAGGATGTACGCAATCATATCCCCATCCCACAACAGGATAGAGAGATTGTTTCCAAAGAGATCCCCAGCTCGAAAAAAAGGAAAAAAATAAAAATAAATAATAATTAAAAAATAAAAGAAAATAAAAAAAAATAAAATAAAATAAAAAGAAAAAAAATAAAAAATAAGAAAAAAATAAAAAAAATAGAAAAATAAAAAAAATAAAGATAACAATAATAATAATAAAGTAAAAATAATAAAATAATAGAAGGAGAGAAACAGTATACCTGAAATATCTACTTACCCAGCCATACACTATGTACATACCGACATAGATGGGTGCTTATACAAATAATGATCAAACTAAATAACTAAATAACTACTAGTCGAGAGAATCAATATGCAAATAACTACTCTATAGTCCTATGTATCTGTAACTGTAATATGACGCCTTCAACTCGTCCTATCAGTAGGTGATATAATAGGCAGAGGAATTGATGGAGTAGTGAAAGAATGCTTAGGGGTGGAGTATGAAAAGATGTGTTCGTAGAAGACAACATCATGTGAAACAACCAGCTTCTGATTTTGGAGATCATAGACTCTATATGCCTTGCTGACTAGTGAATAACCTAGAAACTCGCACCGAAAGACTCGCGAGTCTAACTTCTATTTATGTGGTTTGGTATTGGAGATGTAGCATATGCAACCAAAAGTACGA
Source organism: Pinguicula primuliflora (assembly GCA_025802335.1). Taxonomy (NCBI): domain Eukaryota; kingdom Viridiplantae; phylum Streptophyta; class Magnoliopsida; order Lamiales; family Lentibulariaceae; genus Pinguicula; species Pinguicula primuliflora. The sequence goes on along the minus strand of JAOYMZ010054367.1, from coordinate 9,047 downwards.
AGGAGAGATAAATCTGGAGGCTTGCCAAACATTACCTCATGAGAACTTTTCCAGTTCAAAGTGGTTGTTGGTAGTCGGTTAATCAAGTATGCAGAGGTAAGAACAGTATCACCCCAAAATTTGGTTGGTAAATTGGATTGAAACATGAGAGCCCATGTCATATTCAATAAGTGTCTATGTTTTCTCTCGACTACACCGTTTTGCTGAGGGGTGTAGAGTGTACTTTTCTGGTGAATAATACCTTTGGAAGATGCAAACTCATAGCAAGCTTGATTCATGAACTCTAATCCATGATCAGTTTGAAGAGTTTTAATCTAGGAATGAAACTGAGTTGAGACCATGTTAGCAAACTTAGATAGGAGCATGGAGACCTGAGTTTTGTCTCGCATGAGATATATTCAAGTACCTCTACTATAGTCATCGACAAGGGTTAGAAAATAGATGGCTCCTGTGATAGTTGGCATAGAAAATGGCCCCCAAACGTCGCCATGAACTAGTTCAAAAGGAGCGGAAGTATGAAATTCATGATGTGGACAGCATAATCGTGTCTGCTTACCTTTGTGACAAGCATCACAAGGCTGGACATGTTTCTGATTAGATACAGCAAAAGACAGTTTTCTCAAAACCTCATTAGAGGAGTGACTAAGGCGATTATGCCACAAAACATTTGATACAGAAGAGTTCTAAGTATTACACACTAGAGAATCTGAAACACAGTTTTAGGCAAAAAAGATGGTGATGAGGAAAGCTGTGTTTCGGCCAATCTGCTTGAAGGGGTTGCAAAAGTAGAATCCAAAAGATATAGGCCACAGAATTCCCTCCATGTATTTAAGATTTCTTTAGACTAAAGGTCCTGCACGAGACAATAGGAATGGAAGAAAGTAAGAATACATGAGAGGTAGAGGAAAGCTTGGACACGGAAATGATGTTGAAGTGGAATGAGGGAATGTATAGAATGTGTTTTAATGTCAGACAAGGATTTCGGACACAATTTCCTATCTGTTGTACAACAGCAATATCTCCATTTGCCTGTTTAACAGATAGTGTATGATGCAAGGCAGTACATGAGTTCATAAGCTTTAAATCCCCGTACATATGGCGTGTTGCTCCTGTGTCTATCACCCAGGTGCCTGGTTTTAGCATGGAGAAAATAGATAATGCACTGAGGAAAGTCTTACCAGAGAATTCTGTGTCTCCTAATGACATTTTTCCTGAATTGTGGCCAAAGCTAAGAGCATCTCTAAGGGCTTCCAACTGAAGACTCTGCTGCTTCACCACCTTCGTTACATCAGCAACACTTGGTTGCTCACTCGCTTCTGCTGTGTCATTTGTAGGTGGAAGTTCTGCAATGTGAGCGAACTGGCCTTGAGAAAGCTGTCTTCTGTGCTTCAGTTTATTGCAGTAGCTAACATGATGTCCCTTCACTTTGCAGAAATCACAAGCTTTGAGCTTGTAACAATCTGAGATTGTATGCCCAGTGTAACCACAATTCCCACATTTTACAACAGGTCTTGCACCGGGAATACCACCATCATAACAATTCCAATGAAAATGATAAAACCTTTTATAGATCAAACAAAGAAGAAGATTGCAGCAAACAAAAACGGCAAGAACAATGTAACAAGAGAAAGGGAAATGAACTTAACTTAGAGACAATGAATAACAATTGAGATCCTTCAAAAATAGCAGAGGTAGGTGAATGCAGATCCTGCTTCCAGAAACTTTGACTTTCATTTTACTTCATATACATGTTGAAAAGGCTTCATTGGATCTTTATTTTAGATAGATACTTGATGGAATCCAAGCTATTCCGAATAAGGCTGAACCTGTGGGGTAGTTTGTTTTGGATTCATTATTGTGTTGTAGATATTTAGCGTTATTGGGCTTTAGATATTCTGCAGCCCATTGTTAGGAGTGAAAGTATGTATATATAAACTAAGACATGTGTAGTATAGTGTTAGGAGATTTCAGAAACTCTTCTGTCGATCACATTTGTTCTCCTTCCATTTTCATCTCTGTTGTTCAATTTAAGGGTCAAAATCGTTGTTTCGGTCCTTCTCATTTACAAATTCAATTGTGGTTTTTAAAAGGTATCGGAGCAAATTTAAGTTTCTGGGAAATTTTGATTCTCAAAAACACATCATCAAATTGTCTCCTCAAATTCCACAAGAAAGTACCTCAATCACCCAGTTAAAATGGCTAAAAACGAGGCCCTTCAATCTTATGTTGCAAGGTTAGTCAAAGTTGAAATATCCAAGGCGTTGAAGAAAGTGCTTCATCCTGAACCAGTTGTCCCAAGGAGTGATCCTTCACTCATTGCCGGTCAATCAGACTTCACAGGTCAAGTTTTTATTACTGCTCTTGCGATGGCAGCTTATCTTAATCCAAATGCATGGGTCGTGGACACCGGGGCTTCCAGCCATATGTGCCACAATATTAATATGCTGCAGGACTGTATTCTTGCTCCCAAAGGATCTGTTATCAGACAGGTTGATGGTGCTAAGGCAGAGGCCACTTATGTTGGGAAGTTTATTCTGAGTCCTAGACTCATTCTTGAAAATGTCCTTTCTGTTCCCAGTTTTAAATTCAATCTCCTCTCACTTTCCAAGCTTAGTCGATCTGCTCATGTTAGCTTTTCATTTTTCACTGCTTATTGTGTGGTACAAGACCTCAAAACCAGAGATGTGGCCATAGGAAAGGAATTCATGGGCCTACATATCTTTGATCCCTCCAATAACAAGCCCAACTTTCACAACCCACAGAAAAGCATCTCCTCAATTCCTGCTGCCCAGAATCCTTCGAAATTATCAGGCTCTTCCTATTATAATTCAGATACCTTAGTCTCCTTTGTTAAGACACATATATGGCATGATCGCCTTGGACATCCCTCCGAATATGTACTGAAGTATTTATCCTTAAATGAAACTACCATTCACTTGCCATGTGATACATGTCATCAAGCCAAACAGTCTAGATTGCCTTTCCCTGTCCGTCAAACTAAAACTACCGCTTGCTTTGATTTGATTCACATTGACATTTGGGGACCCTTTGCAACTCCCACACTGAATGGGTTAAAATTCTTCCTCACCATAGTGGACGATTACAATCGTTGCACTTGGCTGTTTCTCATGAGATGTAACTCACAAACTGTCCTGCATCTTCGCCAATTTATTCTGATGATATACACCCAATTTGGTGCCAAATTCAAATGTATTCGCAGTGACAATGGGACAGAATTTCTTAGTCGTGAATGCCAAGAACTCTTTGTTTCTCATGGCATCATTCATCAAAGGAGTGTTCCCTACACTCCCTAGCAAAATGGCCTCGTTGAAAGAAAACATAGGCGTCTACTAGAGATGACCCGTGCACTACTTTTCAGAGCATCCTTGCCAACCAAATTTTGGGGTGAAGCTGTGTTAGTTGCTGGTTATCTCATAAACAAGCTGCCAACTCTTGTCCTAAAAATGAAAAGTCCTCATGAAGTGTTATTTGGTCAAGCACCTGATCTCCATCATCCCCGAATCTTTGGTTGTCTTTGTTATGCCACTAACACACTTCCTCACAAACCTAAATTAGCTCCGAAAGCAACTAAGTGTATCTTCTTGGGTTATTCAGCCACCAGTAAGGTCTATAAGGTCTATGACATAACAACACACCAACTCTTCCTCTCGAGGGATGTGATTTTCTATGAGACTTACTTTCCATTTTAATCAACCGAGTCAAATAAATTTCTAGCACCAGAACCATCATTTTCGTTGCCTCGGTGCTCCATTGTTTCCTCTCCTAATTCTATGACATCAACTCTTGATCATAGGCCACCTCCTCCCTCATTATCTATCCCCATTTCAGCCAATGACACTCCATACTCCACTATTCCTTCTCCTAGTCTTCCGCTATCAACTTCTGATCAAACTCCATACTCCACTGTTCCTTCTCCTAATCTTCCACTATCAACTCCTGATCATACTCCATCTCTTCCCACATCACTCATCCCTACTTCAGCAAATGACACTACAGTTTCACCTTAGACTCAAACTGTCTCTGCATCTCCTATACAGACCACTTCTACTTCTGATAACCCCATTTCTACCCCAGTACAAGTTGAGCCTCGAAAAAGTTCCAGACATGTCAACCACCCAAGTGGCATGAGGATTATGTCATGCATCTAACCCCGGCTGCATCTTGTCTCATTTCTACTTCTTACAGTTATGAACCAAGATCCTATGCAGAGGCTGCCACGAAGCTTGAATGGGTTCAGGCCATGAATGATGAACTTGAGGCACTTGAGCGCAACAATACATGGACCATCACAACACTGCCATCCGGCCACCGTGCAATTGGATGTAAATGGGTGTATAAAGTGAAGTACAACCCCGATGGCAGTATTTCTCGCCACAAAGCACGCCTAGTTGTCAAGGGGTATAATCAAATTGAGGGTGTGCACTTCTCAGATAGTTTCTCCCCAATTGCAAAGCATACTACTGTCTGTATCTTTCTTACCATTGCAACACAGCGTCGCTGGACAATCTCACAGCTTGATATAAATAATGCTTTTTTATATGGTCGATTGGAAGAGGAAATATACATGAAGCTACCACCCGGACATCCATCTTCAGGTGATAACCAAGTGTGTCTATTGAACCATTCTATCTATGGTCTTAAACAGTCTTCCCGGCAGTGGAACAAGACTTTTACCAACAGTCTCTTAAATTATGGTTTTGAGCAATCTATCAATGACAGCTGCCTCTTCTTCTTCAGACGTCCCACCTTCACAATTACTTTATTGGTGTACGTTGATGATATCTTAATAGCTGGAGATTCAGCTCCTGAAATCACTGCTCTTAAAGCCTTTATGGATTCCTCTTTCAGTATAAAAGATCTTGGGTCTACAAATTACTATTTGGGACTCGAAATTCGGGCCGGCCGGACCTCGGGAAAATTCCGAGGCCCGAACGCCATTTGCCCACCCCTAGCCATAAACATAATAAAGTAAGTATTTTTTTATTGGTCACCTTAAGTTATCTAAATTATCGGTGAGACTATTGTTTCTCTTAAATGAAAACAGTAAGTTGCAAAGAGGCATAAACATGAGGGTGTCCAACTTGTATACCGGTACCGGTCCGGCATAGGATTGGTATCGATACCGGCTTCTCCCCGGTACCCACTTGTGGTACCGAGAGCGCTACCGGTACTTCTGCACCGATTTGATGTAAAAAATAAGTACATATAGGGAAAAATAAGGGGTAGAACCAGATTTGATGTAAAAAGCTACAGTATAAACAGGTGATCTCGATATGGTAATATATGATATAGACCATAACATGTAAGATATTAGTAACAGGTCAGGACTAAGGTCAGAATGGCTTTTAAGCATACGGAAACTATAACTAAAATGTTATTTCTGTGTTCAAGAACGTATACCTGGGCTTTTTCACATCAGATTTAAGTTGAACATGCTGCCCTCTGTCAAGCGGAATCACTTTCACCACATCCTTTGCTAGTACTTTGTTTTCTGCAGACTTATCTGGAGAATCTTTAGAACAAAATGATACAATGAGATTCTCATTGTCAGGCACACTTTGAACAAATCCGACACTCTTATATGTTGCATGTCCCCACCCATAAGTTGGTTCCTTAACACTTCTTTTGTATTTCACCTAGTCATCAACTTGATATCTGCATAATTGGCAATGTGAATATTCGTATTATTAGTCATATCATGAAATAGCATGAGAAAAACATCTGAACAACAAGAGTAAATGTTTCTTCTCACACACGCTGTCCACAACAAGTGGACTCCCTTCTCTTCCAGGGCTTCGATAAGATCTTCAGAAATCCATTCCCGGGGGAGAGACTCCATAAAATCCTTCAACGTTTTGCCACTGTGAAGAACCATCACGTTTTTTATCAGATAATTTATCAAGAATATACAGCTGCTTGAATAATATCAATAAATTGCAGTTAGAGAATAGAGGTGAAAAAATCAGAGGAATAACTAACCTGTGAATCCAATCCAAATTTTCACTTATCATTTTTGCCGTATCAGCAGCTATATGGAAAGCGTTATCCCCATCATCATCCTGAAGATAAATTATAAGAAAACAGCTAGTAAGTCTAAAGAGAAGATATATTCACCTCTATGATGATAAACAAGAAGTATTTTAGTTTAGTTATACTTTTCAACCAGAATCTGAATGAATCTATGCTATTTTTAACCTGTTAGACAAAGAACGGATCCATATTCGAAGGCTTAAAGTTAGCACACCATCTTTTGCCAAAAATCCCAGAAGAATCAGGTTAGAATCTCTTAATGTGACAGTAGAAATGAGGTTCAACATTCAGCCAAATTTAGCAAAAAAGACTATCAAGCTTAGAGTTGATGACTACCAATAAATATTCCTTAAACTATACACATACTCAAATGTTGAGGAATGCAAGATCTGAGTTCAGTTCATGGAAATCAATCTTTTCAGATTATACAAGCTATGGTTCACATGGTTTCTCAAGTAGCAATCATGGGACCAGTCCCATAAGTCAGGCGGAAGGGGAATCTTATGATAAACCTTTAGTATTATAAGTGCGGGATTAATAAATCAACATGAATGGCAGATCTATAAAATCAACCAGGTACCAAGCTAAATCTTCAAAGTAGATCAGTTTATGAACAGCATTACTGCCGCAAATATGAAACCTATATCCATTGTATCGTTTCATGCACACGGGACTAGTCATATAAAGAATCTTGAAGTTATTGATGCATGCCCTGCTTGTCCACATACCAAATTCATGAATCTTACTTGAATCAAATCCAGAAAACTAGGCGACTTTGATTAATAATACTTTCCCAACTAGCAAAAAAAAATATTACTTTCCCAATGATGTAGCTATTTCTGTTTATACTAATCTATATTTTATCTGTATCCTTTCAAAAACTGAGATAACTACATTATCTAAAGATAACAAAATCATGTGCTTAAGAACTTTCTCTTAAGCACATGATTAAGTTGTAAAAGGGCATACCATAGCTTCTTACTTGTCTGGGCTTGCAGGGGGGCTCCGAGGAACATCTTGCAAGTGTCGAAGGAATATAGTGAGCATTGAATGAAAAGATGGTCTTTTGGATGCCTTAAATTGCAGGCAGTCACCAACCATCTTCCACAATTCCCTTGGCATTCCAACACCGACTACACTTTGCATAATGTGGAGGTTGTCGTTTAGCTTTAACAACAGATTGAAAGATCTCTTCAGCACTCATGCCAGACCACCTGTAAAAGAGGGGGTTTGAAAAGATCTCACTTTCTCTCCACTAAGATCAAGAGAAAGAGTATACCAAACCCAAATACAAATAATAAAAATCATTTCACATACGGGATAGATCCTGTGCACATTTCGACCAATGTGCAGCCGAAGCTCCAGGCATCAGATTCCGGTGACATGCCAATAGCATCATCCCAGAAAAGATGCAGTGGCCTTTTCACTGTTTCCCATGCTTCTGGGGGAGTATAATTTGGGCTCAGCATCGTGCAATCCATGCATGAATGGATCTTCAAGGATTCACACTCTTTTCTTGCTTTTCTGCAAGAGGGATTTTTAAGAATCGCTGGAAGTCCATAATCAGAAATGACAGCATACTTTCATCCAAGAGAAGGTTAGATGGCTTAATATTCATACAAACAACACCCGCTGCATGGAGTTCCGTAACCCCACGGACAACATCAGCTCCATATCTGCCAAATGACTATGACCATTAATAAATTCAGTAATACATCACAGAACAGTCATTAATTAATGCTAATAGCAAGTTATACTAAGCATTTTACTTTTAACTGCAAAATAATTTTCTTGAAAATTGTAAAAAAAAAAAAATTTGTCAAACTAGACTAGGAAATTTGGGATAGATAGATGTTTAATGCCATTAATGCTTGTCTCATTTCATTGACCAAGAGGAGAAAATTGTTAGTCAAAAAGGAGCATTCAATGATATCATATCATATTTTATCAATTGTCAGTAAAAAAGAAGCATTCAATGATATCATATCATATTTTATCAATTGTCAGTAAAAAAGAAGCATTCAATGATATCATATCATATCTTATCAACTCCCAAGGATCAAGACAAGCGCGAAGAGTAACAGCAGCAAAGACAAGCATGAGAAGTCAAGACAAGCGTGAAGAGGAACAGTAGCGACACAAAGTGTAAATCCTGTCTATAAATATTGTACACTTTCATAAGTGGATGCATAAGGAAAAAAGGAGTAAACTCATATTGTGTTTTTCAATTCATTCCGGCTCGGGACAAAATTTTCTAAGTATGGAATGCTCCATAATCCAGTGAAATGGAACACAGGACAGAGAAGGCAAGTAGCCATGCCGATATGAGAAATTAAAACCAGTATATTAGTGAAAAATAATGAAGCATCAAAATATTTTTCTTCTGAAGACATAATCCCATTTCTGTTCATGTGTCTCTCATGTCACGATGACAACCAATCAAAATAACTAAACTGAATAAAAAACCCAGAGGTACACAATCAGGAATAATTTTTCTGTAATCAGGAATAACTGAACTGTATAAATTTACTTCATATATAATAGTCAACGGATCACAAGTAACACCTGAGGATCTGCTCAAGAGTCAAACGCCCTTCATTCTGCTGCATTGCGGTCTGTATGGGCCCGTGGCATCTATCCATCACCAAATAAAGACTATTGTTCACCTTAGAGACACCATGGAAAGTGCACCGACACCATGATGATTTTTTCCTCAACTCCTCCAGTTGCCCTCAGCGGCGGATGCAGAATTTTCCGGAGCTGGATCATGATTCTATTTATGAAATATATTAATAATTAAATAATATAAATAAAAAAATATATAAAATAATTAGAATTAAATTTTTAATTGTTCTCTACATGGCTCATAGTGTGATACACATGTATATTTCTACAAATGTATCATTTTTTATAAAAATGTTGTATTATGAAGATACACATAACATAATACAATTCATATACGTATATATAACGTAGTGTAATGTGAATATTCGATT
>JAOYMZ010054356.1:0-13656 GCA_025802335.1 Pinguicula primuliflora | reverse complement strand
GATTATTTACATTTGAAGAGTTGGTGTGGAGAACAGTTTGTGGTGTTGCAAATACAGGAGATGTAATTGTATGCTCATCGGAATTTTGCTTCTTTGTGTGCTCACCAAATCATTTAAGATAAAAACAATTTAAAAATTCAAAACATAAACAATTATTATCCAAATTCATTTGATGTGAGAACTTTTTTTTTACTTGAGGAAGAATCCATGTATTTGTATATCCAATCAACCAACAAAATGAATTGTAAATGATAAGAACCTGATCATTATGGAGTTGAACAATAGACCTCATCTCAAAATTGAAAACTGTATCCAATTTTTTAAGAAAATCGAAGAAAACACCATTCACAATTCTTGTTTCATTTTGCTACCAGTTCACTAGTCGACTTAGCTATGAAGTGAGAGAATATGTATAGGTACTAGGCTAAGAAAATGCAGAACATTATCATAGATATGGATCTCTTTATAGAGTTCATTTTTGTAACATACCCAATTTATCGCAATTGTAATTTATTTGAGATCGTTAGGGTAGTATGGTCATGTGACCATACTTGTGCCCGTTTATACACATAAGCTCTCTGATTTATTTTAAATAATAACCAAATAGTCTGCTAGTTAAGTTTAGAACGTTAGATCATAAGTATTATAAAATACAATAATACTAGTCTTACATAATTAAATCATACATAATTATGTACCCAAATCAATACAAAATAAGTCTGATTTGGCATGTTTTGGGTCCAAATCAATACAAACTAAATGTGTTAATCCTAATCACTCCTAAATAATTGTGTGATACCCAGTAAATATGCCAAATATTAATATACCATTTGACATACTTAATTATGTATGATTCCATTATGTAAACCTAGCATTTCCCAAATACAAAATAAGGCTATAAGCCCTTCCCAAAATACATAGTTCGTCCACATGATTTAGGTCAATTTTTGTATGTGCCCTGTCAGAGCAGCGTAGTTGCTAAATTTTCCTGCCACGCACTGGTGTTGGAGCCTATGACTCCTTTGCCGTTGATCCCCCAAATCATCGTCAAGTTAATGATCGGTTCAATAGTGGAAGATGCAGTATTTACGTGTTAAAGCATTTATGGAGGCAAATAATGCGCTTATTGATCTAACGACCCACTTACTTGTGGTGGACGACAAAATGAAGTTTACTGATAAGTATAAAAATCTGAAGATTATGAATTTAGAGAAGTTTTATTATTGAGAAATTCTGTGAAGACATTTAGTTTGAAATTTAAATTGTTGTATTGGCTTTTGCGTAATAAATTGTTTAATAACATGTGTTCATTGATACAAATGCTTAATAAACAATACTGTATATATTTATCAATATGTACGACATCACTTGCTTGGCATCCACGCATACGTCCTCTACCACGCCCACGACTAGAAGGTCTATCTTATTTTGATATGCAATTACGCTTTCGTCCTGTTCATTATGTATTCTTCTATCAGCTGCTCTTTGGCCAGTCCTTTTCTTTTTCTTGAGTTTAAATTTGTGTATCAACGAAAATGCTGCAGTTGGTTCCTGTATGTGTGGACCCCTCGTATGCTATGGTTGCTTGCTTATACATTCGCATAAGCTCGAGAATCGTCACCTCCGGAATGTAATAATCCATCTGGTCCTTGCGATATTTTCGTCAAACATACAAATTTTCGAATTTTAAGATCAATCTATAAGTTATTTAGTAAAATGTTGTTTAATGAAAAACTAACCTGTATCGCATTAGAACACAAAATTGCGTATCTAGACCAATTACCACAAGAGCAATTGTAGATACTTAACTCGACATGTTGGCGTTCACGTGAGCCCTTGATATAAACTTGCGTGTGAAAGCAAGCTCCACCCTCAAGTTGATCGAATGACTTCACTTCATGCATCGTTGCACGTGTCACAGCTCGCTCATAAAAATGCTTGGCTTCCTCACTTCACGCATCAAGAGATGATGTCATGCACAAACAATCACTCTTTCATACATTGAAATAGTAAATGCAACTATTATGTGTCTGCTGTACGATGGATGTAATGGGCAATCGTCGTGTGCCCCATTAAAGCACTCTACCTGATTCGTGGTCATGATTCTACAGCGGGGTCCTCCATCATACGACAGTCCACATCTCAAAAGAGATGTTCACGAGATAGTCGTGTGCTTTTGTCTTTACAATCACGATTTAGATTTGAGCACATATGGTGTAGGCTAAATTTAGAGTCAACTCTTTTGCCATTGAACGCACGTATGTCAAGAATAGCTCCCAGAATTCTAGAATTCATGTCCGAAATCAAGCAGTGATGCCTAGCATTCTTTGACGTAACGTATTCTTCTAACATCTTAAGAAACCAACGCCACACCTCAGTAGTCTATTCATCTACTACTTTAAATACAACTGACAATATGTGTCCACTGACATTTAATGCTACCGCCAAAAGTAATTTCAATCTATACAAGCCGTATAGATGTGTTCCATTTACAGACAGAATAGGTCGACAGTGTCAGTATTCGGTGATGCAAGGCCCAAAAGCTCAAAACACATATTTCAGCTGCTTCTCATTCTGGTTTGCAGTATCCTCAAGCCTCCAATCCACAACATGTGTCGGATCCCAATGTTGTAGTGCTGAGAGATAGACAGGTAGACGTGCAACACTAGACGTCCACGCACCATGCTCTATTTCACTAGCATGTTGGACTGCCTACCAAGCCTTTGAATATCGAATCTCAAATCCATATCTATGTTGCATCAACTGCTGAGCCACATATGTCGTGAAGCCTAAAAAATAAAAATGTATTCGTCAGATTATGGCCATACATATATAAAAAATGTACAACAGAAAATTAAATTTGTATTACCTGAATTTTTTCGGATTAGGCCGCACAACTCGTGTGCAACAAATGTCTTTATCAGATTATAGTGGTACTCGGTCACTACATTAGGATCGCGCCTGTACTGTGGCCCAATATAAATTATTTTTCATTTACAGCTATCGGGTCTGTAAAGTGCAGTGAGCACCCAATCACATCCTTGACCTTCCAAATGATCTTACATGCAACATACCACTGTATTTTATCGCTCTTAACCACCCAGAACTCCCTTTTCGCAACCATAATATGGTATTTCATTACCGAATGTTGCAGATGAGGCTTATTTCTGAACAATTAGTCCTCTGCAATCAAACCTAAGTCTTCATCGAAATGTTTTCTCCTCAATGGGGGCAGAATATTCATTGAGTCCCCCATCATAGGACATGCCGTCTGATAATATGGAATGCATGATTCATCATACATCTGATCTACCAATGACCGCAACGGAATGAGTTGCATATCCGCTCCCTCATCTTCAGTGTCAGGTTCAGAATTGATGTCGTCTTCATCAATGTCAGATGTTGATAAGTTGTTTCTAGGCCAACTTATTCGTAATATTCTTATCTACTTATTGTTAGAATTCAAGTATTTCTCTACCATTTTTAGTCACTAATGTCATCTTTTTGAGTTGCAGATGTTCTGGACCGAGTAAGAGCAAAACTAGGCTGAAATAGGGACAAAATAGCAAGTAAAGGCACAGTTTTCCGAGATCTGCACTTGAGCCCCCAATTTTATGATATTTTCACTTGGACCCCATGCCAGATTTCCTAGATTCTCACTTGGGCCCCAATTATTCGAAAATTATGTTTTACCCGACAACATTAAAAAGAAGTAAAATCCTACTGGAAGAGGGAGACAAAGGATAGATAGATAGGGAAAAATCCTTCCCGAAAAGGGGGGAATTCCTCATTGCAAAATCCTATTGGAAGAGGGAGGCGGCTGATTTTGGGAAAAAGAAGGCGACGGCCGAGAGAAAAAAGAGAGGAGGAAAGAAAGAAGAGAAAAAAGGAGGAGGAGAGAAGAAAAAGAAAGGAGGCCGGACACAAAATTTCGCCGAACAAGAGAAAAGAGAGAATTTCGATTTTCTTTTTGCACTTCTTTTATTTCGTTCTTTGAGTGTTTGGAAACAAGAGATTGCTCCTATGAACACCCGATTTTTGTGTTTTGGATATTGAATTCTCTACTCTAGTTTTCATGAATTCTTGCATAGTTGAATTCACTATGTCTTTGATTATATCATAATTGAATTTATTTTTATCCATGAGCATGAGTAGCTAATTCTTTTGTATAAGGTTGTAGAGTAGTTCTTATGCATATTAATTGATTAGGGTATTCAATTACATGAAACAATAGGATTTATTTGTTGTTTGTTATTTATCAATGCCTTCAATTATCTATGGTGAGTAGGGCCACCGAGCCAAAAACCTTAGAAAATTCGAGACATGAGGATCGCCAAGCCCTAGAGACTAGAGAAGTAGGACCACCGAGCTACCCTTTAGATAGTTCAAGCAAACAACATTCTAGTTTAGGCGCCATTGGTTTGGGTCTTGCTAGGAAAGTTCAATACCTGAATCTTAATCACGATATATCATGAGAACTAGCGTTAATTGATGGATCGTAAGTTAGAAGATAACCACTCAGAATGGGGAACCCTATGGCATTTGAGATGAACTAATGACCTTTGCATGTTTAAAATACCCGACATTAATTATGTACATCTGAATTAAATTACAACCCTGTACTACCTTTCCCATCAATTCTTCTCTAGAACAATCGTTCTTTTCGTCGTTTGTTTTTAGTTAGCATCTTTAGTTGTTAGAAATCCAAACTAAAATTCCCACCCCCACCCCCAACCCATTTAATTCCTTTATTCCGAATCAGTGATTAGTAGAATAGTAATATAAGTCAACCTACACTGAGTCCTTGAGAGATTCGATCTCGGAGGTGTACTTTGTACGCTTACGAGTTATTTATTTGATCACGCACTACAACGAGATCAAATTTTGGCACCGTTTTCGGGGGCTCGGTTCTTTAAATTATATTACTATTTCACTTTTTGCTGATTTTTTATTATTATTTTCGAAAATAAAAAAATCTTTTACTATTTCTTGGGTTTTTGTCTCTTGTTCTTGATTCGGTTATAACTTCTCATCTTCTTTTTGCAGGTTTATACGCCGTAGGAGAAATAAGAGCCAAAGCAAGCAGACTTGATAGCAAATCCTCATGAGATCGATCCCCTTGCTGAGGACGTGAGGGATCGAAATGCAAATCCAGTACTCAACAGTAACCAATACAACCGAGCAGCAGTAGATGGCCAGCGGAGGTGGCCAGAACAACACCAAGGATATCAATAGCAACCTAAGAGAATGCTCACTCATTCTTATCATCGCCCTGAGATTGCCAACACCTCGTGCATCATTTTTTATCCAGCCACCAGGGCGTATGAGCTTAAACATCATCTTACGCAAACTCTTTCGAATTTTCACGAGCTACCCCATGATAATCTTTTATCCTTTATGCGTGATTTTTATAATAAGTTTGGACTTAAGCAAATAATAAGTTTGGGTGGTTTGATAAATTGTTTCTAGGTCAACTACATTGTTATCTATTTATTTTTAGAATTCGAGTATTTCTCTATCATTTTTAGTCACTAATGCTATTTTTTGAGTTGTGGGTGTTCCGGACCAAACAAAAAAGAAGCAGACTGAAATTGGGGTAAAATGGGTAGAAATTGAGGAAAATACCTCAAGCTCCCGCGCCCAAAAGTTGGCCCCCGCACTTGTTCCCCAGTGTTCCGAGATTTACACTTTCACCCCCAATTTTTCGAAAACTATACTTTCACACCACTGCTTTAAAAAGGAGAGATCCAAAGAAAATGAGGGGGCTGCGGAATTAGAAGAAAAGAGGATACGTGGCGGCCCAGTAAAAAGAGAGCAAAGACCGAGAAGAAAGAGAAGTGAAATTGAGAATGCTAGTTGACACATCTTCATCCGAAAAACTGTGTGTACACAACTTGAGGCCCTGGAGGTTTATTGAAGGAAAACTGATGCGTCCTGTTTGGGTAAGAGCTAGGGGTGTTCCTCTGCAATGCTGGTTTCACAGATTTTTCACAGAAGCATTCTCTAAAGTTGGCACGGTTGTCAGCATTGACAGCAAGACCTTGGACAAAACAGAAATGCAATATGGTCGTGCACTTCTACTCACAGCCTCTAAAGAGTTGGTTTATTGTGTGATGAAACTGGAGGTAGAAACAGAGTCGTTTACAGTGACTTTTGATGAGGAAGTTCAACTTCACACCCCTTGGCGTACAGGTAACAGAAAAACTAAGGTTGCAGAAAAGCTGAATAAGGGAGAATGGCCCAAACTCACACCCCCATCAGACTGCACTGTCAGAAATGCTGATTCTGAAGTTACAGACAGGATGGAAGTGGACACACAGAATTTGGACATTACAAATGATGCACCAGCTGACAAACAGAGGGTATCACGAGGGGAAGGGTTGCAAAAAGGCAGTAACATGGCCGCAGTTTCAAACGGCATACAACAACAAGCTGCAAAGACATTACTTGCAGCAACCGAAACAGAAAACCAGGAGAATCACAAGGACGCGGAGGAACAGCCTGACCAGGATCAGGAAAGGGAGGAAATAGGTGAAGAAGTGCAAAAATTAGAAGACATGCAAATAGTGGAATATCAGCAAACTGAAGAAGACAGCAAACAGAAACTCAACCAGGAAGTGCAGCATCTCAGTTTCAGTACAAAGGAGTTTGAGCTCCTTGAATCATGATGGCTCAGACAGTCTCGGACCTGGGCAACAGAAGCTTACAGGAGGCAGACAGAACCATACCCCCCAAGAGTAACTTTGCCTCAAGTAGTAACTCAAGCAGCTACCACACGGAAAGTAACAGACCTGCAACTAGCAGTACCTGATCCATATGCAAAAAACAGATGCTGGGCAGATAGAGTGGGAGAGGATTCTGAAATGTTTCAGGAAAATGATGTGTATCCATGGGAACTGAATGCTGGAGCAACACCTTTCTCCCCAGCAGATGCCTACTCCGCAGAACACTATGCTGACCATGAATCAATTTGCAGTGCGGAGCCAATCGCTTGGATCACACCTGAACCTGGATCTGACTCCGATAAATCTTCCAAGGAATCTAGAATCTCTCATCTCTCAGTTGTGGAACACCAGCAGCAGGTTGACTTTGTCCCTCAGCTATCAACAAAGGAAAGAAAGCAACAGGAGAGGGAGCAGGCACGGTCGGCGGCAAGACTGAAAAAACTTTCCTCCCCTTTGAACCTCAATCCAAGAAGAAGTCTGCGCAATGTCAAGGAATACCGTAAAGAACACCACCGTGGGATGACGGCAGCCAGACCCCCCTGCGACCAAGACTCATCTGAGTAACAACATGTACCCCAAACCCCCGATGCAATTGTACACTTTATGACTTTGCTCACTTTAGGGGCAAGTTTGTATAATTGCTTTTGTTTCTAATAAAATCGAATTTAAAAAAAATAAAAATAAAAAATAAAGGAGCGCGGCAAGGAAGTAGGCCGACGAATTAGAGGTGAAAAATAGATGGACGGAACTTGGGAAAAAAGAAGAGAAAATAAAATAGGAGACAAATAATTCTAATTTCCTTTTTGCACTTTTTTATTTTCGTTCTTTGGGTGTTCGGAAATAAGAGATTGATCCCGTGAATATCCGATTTTTGTTGTTTGAAGATTGAATTTTCTACTCTAGTTTTCTTGAATTCTTGAATAATTGAATTCACTGTCTTTGATTATATCATAATTGAATTTGTCTTTACTCATGAGCATGAGTAGCTAATTCTTTTGTATAAGGTTGTAGAGTAGTTCTTATGCACATTAATTGATTAGGGTATTCAATTACGTGAAGCAATAGAATTTAATTGTTGTTTGTTGCTTATCAATGCCTTCAAATGTCTAGGGTGAGTAGGACCACCGAACTACAAACCTTAAAAAATTCGAGACATGAGAACCACCAAGCCCTAGAGACTAAGAGTAGGACCACTGAGCCACTTTTTAGATAGGTCAAGCAAAAAACATTCTAGATTAGACACTATTGGTATGGGTCGAGCTAGAAAGGTTCAATATCTAAATCTTAATCACGATTTATCATGAGAATTAATGTTAATTGATAAGTCGTAAGTTAGAAGATGACCAACTAGAAGTGGGGAACCCTATGGCCTTTGAGGTGAACTAATAAACTTTGCATGTGTTAGGATAACCGGCATTAATTATGTGCATCTAAATGAAACTACAACCCTGTACTTCCTTTTCCAACAATCCTTGTCTAGAACAATTGTCCTTTTCGTCGTTTCTTTTTAGTTAACTTTTTTAGTTGTTAGAAATTGAAATTGGAATCCCCCCATTTAATTGCTTTATTCTAAATCGGTGATTAGCAGAATAGTAATATAATTCAACCTATACCAAGTCCTTGCGAGTTTTGACCTCGGAAGTGTACTTTGTATACTTACGAGTTATTAATTTGATTACACTCTATAACAAGATCAGGAACTTTGTCTAGTTGCACGAGAAAAATAGCTTGGATCAAATTGCAGAAACTATGCTTCCCTAAAAACCGAGGAGGTTTGGGGTTCAAGGCTCTAAAGCAATTCAATCTAGCCTTTCTAGGGTGCTGGGGATTCAGAATGATACATGATCAGAATAGTCTTTGGATGCAAGTGATTACAACAATATATGGGCCAATAGAAATCAATATCACAACCACATGCAATATTGTCTCTATTTGTTGGTGTGGCATTAAGTTATGTGTCCTAGACTCTAATGGGTTCAAGCAGCAACTCAGAAAACAAGTAGGAAATGGATGCAATACACAATTTTGCATGATCTCTGTCCAGGAGACAGACCTATTGCAGAAATATTCCTTGCTCTATATCTCAATTCAACTGATAAGCAAAGGAAGCAACAATTTCTTATAAGGAATTCTACGATCACACCTGGAGAACATGGAGATGGACTTGGCAGTGGGCACGCGAGTGTGTCAACGGAGAACGGGCTGAATTCCCTCCAAGCAAAACTTGACCTTGCCCCCTGGTTCTAGTCAGTCGGATAAGTGGCATTGGCAGACAGAAAGAGGTACCCAATTGCAGATGTGTATAACGCAATTAAGGCAAATGATTGGCAAGCTGATGAATCGAATTTGATTGTAGCGAAAGTTGAAAAGCCACAACCTAAATAAAGAATATAGGGTTCAAGTTGAAACGGCCGGAAATCGAGCGAAAACTGACAGGCGCAAGAAGAAGAAACGTCAGTGACTACAATGGTGATGGAAATCGACCCCAAAACGAGTTGCAATTGCCAATCGTGTTTGTTTTGATCATGCCCAGCCACAGTTGTCTCCTTCAAGGAGGAGCAGGAGAAAACAGCCAGACCGGTGCCGGAAAACCTGCGACAATTGCTCGGAAAATCTTCATAATCGTTTATTCTTCTTGCACCAGTCGATTTCCGCTCGATTTCCGACCGTTTCCCGGCCATTTTCCCTCGTCCAGCACCTAATCCGACACCTAAGGTCCGACATTGGAAAATTTATGTAATTTCCCCACTCTTTCCTAAGACTGTTTAAAAAGAGCAATCGTACTTTTTCAAAATAGACATAACACACAACTAAAATTATTTTTTAATACTACTTTGGGCTGGTAGCAATTAGGTGAACTCCTGAATAAGAGGTCTCGAGTTCAAGCCCCGGCAAAAGCGCTTGGCGAGGTCTAATCCAAATGAGCCTTTGGCACTGAGTATTTCTCCCAACTTACCTGCCGAAAAAAAATCATTTTTTAATACTATCGATGTTACAGATACGTGGTTGTGGAATTTTTTTCCTGTCCCGAATAGTGTGCCGAATGATGGTGTTGAATTCTAATATGAACCGTTGGATCAAAATTCAACGGTCCAGATCAAAAGTGTTTTAAGTGAACAGTTAAATGAGTCATTTAATCTGAACCGTTGAATTTTGATCCAACTATCCAGATTAGAATTCGGCACCATCATTCGGTTCTGAACCGGATTCCGTGGTTGTGTCCATTCTACAAGCAGCATTATTCGTTTAAAAATGTTGTAATTTTTCCCTAAATATAAACCGGATCTCCGTGTAGCTCACATCGAAATGGAAGAGGAGAGGGCGCGAAAACCCTTGAGCGAGCGGCCGGAATGGGCTGACGTTCGGCCGCTGCCGCAAGACGACGGCCCGAACCCTATAGTGCCGATTGATTACACGGAAGAGTTCACCGAAACTATGGACTACTTTCGAGCGGTATACTTGGCCGATGAAAGATCCCCGCGCGCTCTTCAGCTCACGCGAGAAGCAATTTCTTTAAATGCAGGAAATTACACGGTAAAACCTCCTGCTCATTTGTGTGAGTTGTTCAATTTAATTGTAATAAAATAGTAAACCAAACACAACATGAAGCTGTACGAGGCGTCCAGGTTTTATAGATTCGTGTTATTAGTTTTTTTTGGAGTTGTTGTGTAAGCACTTCCAGTATCCTTGCTTGAGATAAAATTTGGATGGACATAGATAATCATAATCTTAAATAAGAATATAATATGATTGTTAATATTCTGGTTAGGAAGAATCCTTAGATATAATAACACCCACATTTGATTTTAATTGTTTTTTTGGGGAGAAGTTTTATCCCCGTAGGCATGTGGTATGAGGTTTGATTCTCCGTTCTGTTAGGTATGGCAATTCCGTCGTCTAATTCTTGACGCACTTAATGCGGATCTGTTTGAAGAATTGCATTTTCTGGATCAGATTACTCGAGACAATTCGAAAAACTATCAAATATGGTAAGCTTTACTTTGCTGCTTCATCTCTTTGGCATGGTTTGGAATTTGGATAAATCCTAAAAATATAACTAGAGACAAACACTAGGTGAAGAAGGTGTTTTCTGTCAGAAAGTGACTGCAATCACGTTTCGTTTGTGATTCATCATATGATTTGGTAAATAAGGGATTGAAAGGCTCGGGACTGGCCATCCAATGTTGTATTGCATTCGACAATGATGATTAGTGGTTAATTTGTGATAATGACTTAGTCTTGCTATAAAAATAAAAATAAAAATAAATAGAACCCCCCTGAAATTGAAGGGAGGTAAAATGAATTTCTCATTATGCTTAGTCAATGCAAGCACTTCGTGGTGGTTACCACTTTTATGTTGCTTACGCTGCACATCTAAAGGATCCCAAATTGTTTCAAAGTATGCTAAGTTAGATAAGCACACAATGTCTCTCGACCGAAGAGCTGCTTTCCCTACCTCTTTTTGCACTTTCTCTCATTTGGGCACATTAAAAATGCCAGCTGTGGTTTACTGGAAGTCACTCATCGAGGATTAGGATAATCATGATAGATGGGAAAAGTGTTATTTTATAATGCATTAAAATTTTACATTGAAATTAACCAGACATAAGTGGACTGTTGTTCCATGTTTGGTAATTCAAACTTAATCTGAATTTATTTCTCTGCGTCTCCATCAAGATGAACATGAACAGAGAATCTGAGTGTCGATTTTTAACTTAAAAACACTTGAAAGGACTTGAGAACAAATTCGAAAAAATGAATTGTGAGAAATTGACTCCTATGGAAGTTGTTAGTTGAACACAAGCAGCTAGATAAATAGTTTGAGAATTTCACCTGATTTTGCCAGATTTATTGGTATTTTGAACCTAACAAATTTTTAGGCATCATCGACGATGGGTTGATGAGAGACTTGGGGCACAAGTGGCAACTAAGGAGCTTGAATTTATTAGGCAAATCTTCTCTGAGGATGCAAAACACTATCATGCCTGGTCCCATAGGCAGGTGAGCTGATCTTTTTCCCTCGTTCTTTTTTCCATGCTAAATAGTAAAACTAGTTAAAACTTAAAACGGCGTCAACTTTTCATTCTCTCGGGCTTGTGTTTGCTGGTCCTATTGTACGTATTACATTGGAATATATCTATGCAGTGGGTTCTTCAGACTTTTGGAGGATGGGAAGATGAGCTTGCCTATTGTGATGAACTCCTGAAAGACGATATTTTTAATAATTCTGCTTGGAATCAGGTAAGTGCCTGTTCTGCTACACCTTACTTTCATTTAGACGTGAAGATAATCGTTTAGTGATTAATCTAATCCTAATGAGAAAATATTAAGTGATTCCCATTTAAATATGTAGGATATTCTTCTCGGAACCATACTTTTGTTGGGATAAGGTTGCATAGGAAGGTCCCTAAGCTACTTTTTTATGTGGTAAATTCTTCTGTGGTTTGTCCTCTTTCTGCAGAGATACTTTGTTGTCACTAGATCTCCTCTCCTTGGGGGCTTAGAGGCTATGAGAGACTCTGAAGTTGCCTATACAATTATAGCCATTCTGTCCAAACCGGAGAATGAAAGCCCCTGGAGATATCTTCGGGGACTGTACAAAAATGATGCGAAGTCGCTAGCCATGGATCCTAGGGTAGCATCTGTTTGCTCTGAGGTTCTGATGGGTAAAAGGAATTATGTTCATGCTCTTAACATGGTATTGGATCTTCTTTGCCATCAATATCAACCGAGTGATGATTTGAAGAATGCTATCAATGCATTATCTTCTGATTCGGAACCATCCGGCTCAAGCTTGGCAGAAAGGATATGCTCCATCTTGCAAATGGTTGACCGCATAAGAGCAAATTATTGGCAGTGGAGGAAGACCACAATTCCTTCTCAAGCTTGATAAACTTATAATGGTAGAGGAAGATGAATCTTTTAAATGACAGGTACTCAGGTGTTGGAAAAGCTTAACATGTAACTGAATTGGGAACAAATTGTTCCATTTCTGGTCGGCTCTTGTTAAGTACAGTGAGGGCATCCTATCTTAACCAGGCATCATGTATAAATAAAGTTCTATGTGGATTGTGTTGTGAGTCTAGTTGGCCTTCGAGCAATTCTCTTGCTTCGTGGACCAACTTAAATCCTATTTTGTGTAGGGGAGATCTTGCCGGGGCCCTTTCCCATCCTAAATTCGCCACGGGGGGTCCCGTTAAATGTTATTGTTATGTGTGCTGTCTCCACATATGTTTTTAGCCATCTCAGTCATTTTTTCATAGATAATTCCAGTGTATACGGTCAAAAACTTTTTGAAAATCAATTTTGAAGAGAGTGCATGGCTTCTTTTTTACTTTGGCTTCATGGATAATTCCTGTGGCTAATAGAACATTGTCCGGAACTTGTCTTTTGGGGATGAAGCCTGTCTGATTTTGTGATATGAGATGTGGTAATATCTTGTTGAGTCTTCTTCCTAAAACTTTGGACAGAATTTGTAAACGCACCATACCATAGAGATCGGCCTGAAAATCTTCTATCCTTTTAGGAGTCTATGTTTAAGGTGCTTGAGCAACTAGAGTAGAAGTTAATCCCTTCACCATCTTTGAGGTATGCCAGAAATCATTGAAAAAGTTCATCACATCATCCTTTAGGATATCCCAAAATTTCTTTAGGAATTTGAAATTATAGCCATGGTGCTTCGATCTCTTCCCACTTCCATATGAGTTAACAGATTCCCATACTTCTTCCAATGTGAATGGGGCCGTAAGATAAGAATTTTCCTCATCAACTACTATTTGTTGGAAGTTCCATAGGACTTCAGATTTCTGATCTGAATCCCATGAGTAGTGTTGCTTAAATGCACTGTGTAGATGCTGCTTTACCACTCCTACTTCATTCCTCCATTCTCCACTTATTTCCATACGCCCGTCTTTCTGCTAAACAGGATGTA
>JAOYMZ010054345.1:0-13657 GCA_025802335.1 Pinguicula primuliflora | reverse complement strand
GGGCTTAGGTGGGTAGTGGGCTTTAGGTTAAATTAATTAAACGAATTAATTGATATAACTAATATATAAGCCCAACACTGACTTTACCAAGCATCGTAAACAAGTGGAAAAGAAGAGCAACTCCTTCAGTAGGAGAGGTTCCAATTTTGATTGCTTTTGCATCAAAGCTTGCAAGGCTCCCGTAACCCACCAGGTAACTTGCTCCGAATTTTCTCCAGTGGGGATAAGGCTAGTTATACAAGGATTGCAAAGAGTGGTATTTGGTGAACAAACTGCGAGATTTGAGCTCATTTGGGGTCTCGAATGAAGTAAAATCTGATCATTTGTCATGTGAAATTGTTTTTTTAGCAAGCATAGACATGAAATTTAGGGTGTGAAATTGTGTTGGTGTTTATCGTTTGGTGCAAGATTTGAATTTATATGCCAGGGCATAGTTCCATTTTCATTTCTTTCATAAAAAATGGGTTTGAAGAATTTTATGTTTCTGCATTTCTGTTCCCAGAGTTTCTCAGTTATTAAGACAAATGGTGAGTGCGATATGGGAAGTATGTGGAGCTCATTGGGGTTTTATATCTTCACCATCCACGTTCCATTGAGTTTTGGTGGTCTGTCAGCAGCAGCCAAGATAATGCATCAACCTGTTCTTAGTCCACAAATTGAGGTAAATTTCTGCTGTTTATGCTATGAGATGATAGCTTCTTTCTCCATGTGTTAAATTTCCAACCATCTGATTCAATGGCCTCCACTTATGAAACTTTCAGCATTTCAGACCATTTGAAGCCATTTTACTCATTAGGCACAGTAGATGTCAATGATAATAGGCTTAGGCCCGAATTGGCCGGTTTGTGAGGAGGAGTCGCCTTACATAAACGCCCTATTGGGACTAGTCAGGCCCGAAGCACTTGGATATCTAGTGTTATAAAAAAAAAAGAGATGTGCATGATAATAAACCATTAACCAAGTCATCTTTTTTGTTTCCTGCACAGGCATTCTTGATTCTCGGAATTCAGGGTTTAGAGCTTAGCCTGGTTCTTCTTCTTCTAAACTACACTGGAAAGCCTCGGTATGAACTTGAAGACTTCTTTCGCGCTAACGAAATTTCTAAAGAAAGAAGCCCAGTGCTGGCATCAGTTGTTGGATCTGTTTTCCTCCTTTCAGTGGCTTTCATCACCTCATCTCTAGCCGAAAGATTCATAGGAGCCAAGGTACCATTTACCGCAATGATATAATACTAGCCAGTGTTCGAGAAGTCGGGGGCGGGCGGAGGCTGCCCAGCACCCAGGGTGCCTAGGCGGTCACCGCAAGGCACAACACAATTTTTTAATTTTTTTTAAAAAATCCGAGCGGCCGCCCAGGCCAAAAGCGAGGAGCTCAGGCCGAAAAACCCGCCTGGGCGGGCGCATTCTCAAACATTTATTCTAGTTCAAGCAGGTGGGATTTTTATCTTTGTGCTTACTATTAGTATGCAGGTTCCAGTGCAATGTTCCCATATTAGTTTTACTGAATTGGGTTGGTAGTGCATTAAACCTGCTATATATACATTCCACCTACGGTGAACTAGGATAAACGACTCATTTTATCATAGATCTAGAAATTGTACGCCATCAGGATTACAAGGCATGAGCACAGATAGAGATACAAAGACTGCCATACATGGGAATGTATTGTGTGACTTGTATGAGAACTCTTGATACTCTCACTTCTATCTAAATAATCTTAACAATACATAAAAGCCCTTAAATCCTTGGATGTCATGGACTCTACAAAACTGAAAATATGAAACCATAATTCCATTCTGGTTCATATCCTTTGCACTCAAGTCTCATTGTGTTTGCCAAATTGCAGGATGTGAGCAATCCCATTCTGGGGGAGATTCTATCTAGTGGCTCGATTTCCTCAACAGCTTGCATTGTCGCCTACTGCCTGGTTACTCCCTTGCTTGAAGAAGTGGTGTACAGAGGCTTCCTTCTGACGTCCCTCGCCTCCAAACTCAAATGGCCACAAGCTGTAGCAATCAGCTCCATCGTCTTCAGCGCTGCCCATTTCTCACCAGACAACTTCTTACAACTCCTAGCAATCGGGTGCGTGCTCGGATGCACGTACTGTTGGACAGGAAAGTTAACCTCCTCCATCGCCGTGCATTCAGCCTACAATGCACTCATTCTATTTCTAACATTCACTTCTTTCACCAAGATGCAATGACTAAAAATATATACATGCTAGAAATTTTTTATCCTCCATACCATATTACGGATTAATTAATGATCCTTAGGTTCATAATTTTAATTGTGGCCATCGGATACACATTATTTAGATGGTATGATTAGAATTTTGGACCTAACAAATGCATAAGAATCAGCTAGCAAATCCATGGAGTCCCTTGAAATAAGCAAATGAAGAAATCTCCTGCCGGAGCACCAGAATGATCTTCTGTGCTTGTATCACCCAAAACTCTATCTTCACTGCCTTTAAAGTGTCTTTTGTGTCTGTATGAGAGTTGGAGAGGGGTTCTAGGGATACAACATGGTTAAGTTACAGCATGACCCTCGGCTTGGTATGAGAGATATGGCCTTTGCAAGGGGCGGATCAGTCCATTTGTCTTCTTTACCGGAAATGGTTAGTCTAGCTTTTGGAGAGTTGGTGGTCATTTCTTGTTTTGGCTAGTTCTTGTCTCCTTGGCTTATTTGACTCCATACTAAGCACATACACATTGTCGTCTCTGGGGTAGAGTACCCTTAACTTGCGGTGTCGCGCATAGGGACGGTCCATATTGTGATTTTGAGTGAGGCAAACCGAGCCTTTATTCATCACTTACATCTGGTTTGAGGCTTTGGCTGATGATCTCCTCGTGTGGTGGTATAGACTTGCTAGTAACTCGACCGAGAGCTAGATGTACATAGGTCTTGTGGTCATAGAATAGCTTAATTAGGTATTTTATACGTAGAATGATGCATGAATGACATAGGTAGGCAAGAAACTGTCGCCTTGAATTGCCTCTCTTTATTGTGATCTACACACGAACCTACTAGTTGCTTGGTTCAAGTGCCTTAACACCATTTGTTCTAAACTTATTTAGCTTCACTTTGTACTTAGTTTTATGCATTTTTATTTAGTAGTTTGTTAGCTATCACCATATGAATGTTCGGTCACTATAATTTTAGTTGCAAGTTTGAGCATGTTTAGGAGTTAATCTATGTGGATCATGAAACCGTGCTCATTCCATTGTGAGGACAGCCCTTCATTTTTGTTTGAGTAATGCTATTCATACTAGGGATGGCAATGGGGGTTTGAGCCCTGTTTGATGGATACATTGCTTTATGCAAAGAGAGAAAAAAGGACAACTGTAGCAGCTAAGGTGGATAAATTGAGTGCAGGCTTAGCATTTGGGGTGATTTTTCATGGGGCGAACTTAGCATTTAGAAAGCGCCCAAATGGGTGGCACCACTGCGCCGGCGCGTGGGCCCCCACCTCCTCCTGAGGCCGTCTCACTGCCATCTTCTCCGACTGGCTACAAATAGTCATCTAAAACAGCGACAGAAAACTCCAACAAATAAACAGTTTTTGCAATTTCCAGCAACAATACCGTGGCTCATGGAAAATCAACAGTTCTCGGTGCTCAAGGAACTCACGAACAACACACCGTGCCAGATACTACTCCAGGATCACCCACACTACTAGAAGCTGTGGCTCCAGGAAAATCAAGAATTCCAGCAACCAGCAAAAATCCAGTCCCTGCAATTTCCAGCAAGAATGTTATGGCTCAGGGAAAATCATCAGTTCCTGGTGTTCAAGGTACTCAAGAACAAATCCCCATGCCAGATACTGCTATAGGATCATCCACAAGACCAAAAGTTGTGGCTGAAGGAACATCAAAAATTCATGCAACCATATGCCCAGATATTGCTCGATAGAATGTCCTTGAAAAAAAAATCAGTTTGCATTTAGACAAGAGCCTCCCAAAGGCTGCTGCTAAACAAACAAAGGTGGCCTGGAACTCAACACAATGGATGAACACAAGATCCTATCACTTCACGAACTTTCCCATTTCATGGGCAAGGAGTGATATGTACGAAACATTTTCAGCTTATGGGGAAGTCATAGATCTTCACCTGCCTAAAACTCAGGATAGATTAGGGCACAAGTACGGTTTCGTGAGATTTCCTAGAAACTTTAACTCTCAGCTACTATTATTGCAATTGAATGAGATTAGGGTTGGTTCTGTGAAATTGCAAGTGAGTCTGGATAAGGAATTATATCGGTATGAGAAACCAGCTGAAGAAAATGTGTCAAAAAATATTTCTGAACTGCTCCCAGAAGGGAGAAAAGTGCATTACATTTCGTCCTTTAATGCTTCTGACTCTACTCATTGGTTGGCTACGTGTTTGATTGCTACCCCTGGGCCAATTCTAGATATTTCTACGGTTAACAGGATATTGAGTGAAGCTCATTAATAAGAATAGAAGGTGGCGAGGTTCTTATTAAGACCCCGAACACAGTGGTCCAGCATCAGCTCAGTCAGGATTTGGTTACTCTTAATCAGCTATGCTTAGCTAATGTTAGACCTTGGAAATTGCTTAATAGAAAGCCTGCTCGTATGGTCTGGATCAGGGTGCGAGGAATCCCTCTTCAATATTGGGAAGATGATCTTTTTGATGTTCTTGCAAGTAAGTTAGGGGAGTTGATTCAACTAGATGAGAATACCAAAAATAAATCAGAGATGATGTATGGTAGAATGTTAGTTCTAATTACCTCTACTTCATGGATATGTGAATCAATACTGGTACAACTAGAGAATAGCTGTTTTTCTGTAACTATCACTGAGGAACGACTGGGAATGAGAAAATGGCTAGCAGAAGATCAGTTTCAATCAGTTACCTGAGATGCTGTGACTTGGCCGGCTTTGTCTCGAGCTACTATTGCTAGGAGTGCTGCAGAGTCGAAAGAAAATAACCAGAATGTTGTTATTTCATCAGCTGAAAATTTTGCTCAGGCACATACTGCTAGGCGTGCTGCAGAGCCGAAAGACACAACAATTCCATGGGACAGAATGGGAAGGAATCAGTTGCAACTTGATCAACAAAAACGGACAGAATCACCCCGAGGAACTACACCAGCACCCAGACCACAACAGGTGAATGCAGCAGATTTTGCAACCTTGGAAAAAACTGAACCTGCGCCAATCAACACCAACCCCCCTTGCACAGAAGGGCAGCAACTCCATGTTACGGGCAAGGCCGAAGTTGTAAGTACAGCCCAGAAAAATCAGCAACCTGGCATGGAAAAAATCAGCATCAAGGGGGAGCAGGTACAAGCTAATGGTTTTATTGCAACTGTTGCATGAAATGCATCAGCAAGCATACCTACAGCTGATGAAAAAACAAGAGAAAAGGTTCTACTTCAAGGGACGAGGAAGCATTAGATTCAAGTTCAGATTTTGAAGTGAGCGAAGATCAGATAAGTGATGACCAGGTGAGCGCAAATATAGAAGTTTCTCTATGGTACATCTTATATAATGGATTGGTGGATTCGATGAATGACTTGAGGGGTGATTTGAATGACGAGAAGGCAATAAAGTCTTGGTACTCTGCCGCAAAATGCACACTCACTCCAATGAAGAAATGGAGACGCTCATACAATGTGACACCTGCACCCCTTACAGAACTGGTAGAAGTCAAGACGTGTCGTTATATTTCTGATGAGAAGACCAAAATCAGCATTCCCACAACCTCCCCTGCCATTGTCGCAAACACCCCGGATAGCAAATCAAGAAAGAGATGGGCTGATCAGGTAGAAAATGAGGAGGTTTCATAGGTCCATCCTCATCATGAGCCGAGTGCACACCATGAATTAAGGACAACCCAGGAGAAGGGAAAGGTGGTTACACAGCTCAATCTTCCAAAGCCAGCCAGCCCTAAGCGTAGGCATGGCCGTCCGAAGAAACACTGACATTTTATCATGTTATTGTAATTGTACGTTTCATAACTATGCTCACTCTCGGAGCTAGTTTGTATAATCACTTTTGCTATCAATAAAAACCAAAACTTTAAAAAAAATCTATATGGATCATGACTTTTGTTCCCAAGCATTGTAGTACTTGAGACCGTGTATACTTTGCACGACATCTCCATGAAAATATAATATAAGGTGTGAATATGAACAATTTTGAAAGAAGGGAAAATGTCTGACAAAACATTTGGAGAAATGATATATGTATATAACCATTTTGTACATAAATTGTACATAATGTCGTTTTGTGCAGTTTTGTTTAAAAGTGGATGTCGTTTCATATAAGAGTAATTTTATCATGTCCAACAAAATGACATCTAATTTAAACAATTATAACACAAAACGACATTTGTACAAGTTATATACAAAAATGGTCACGTACATCTAATATTTCTCAAACATTTGATATCTTTCACGATTTTGCTTGGAAAATAAAGCGCGTTTCATGAATACACACAGCCATGTTTTTTTCCATTTCCTTATCTCCTACTTGCTTCCCCACCGTAGTCATCTGCAACTCCACCTGTCATCACCGCAGATTCGATTATTACCTATCCATCGAATGTCACAACTTGACGTTTCCATTACCCATCTCCTTATCCGTGTTCCTCATCGCACATGATCATTCCCAAAATCCTATTTCTCTTCCCCAACGTTCCATTTGAACCGTAGAGTTTTTTCATTTTGGGTTTCAATTTCCCCTCGCTTCCGCTCCTGTCCAGTTTCATATACGCAGATAATATACAGGTTCATCACGAAATCGCCATTTATGCATCTCTAGTGTTTGATTACTCCGTGTTATTTTTTTTCGACTTTTCGGAGTTTTCACCGCCTCGAGCAAATGGAAACGATCGCAGTGGAAGAAGATTCGAGAGTGTCGATGGTTTTTTACTGCGCTGTTGGTGGAGGAATGGTTGCCGGAAAACGAATAGCTAAACGGTTTGTAAAGACTTTTATAATACCTACAGTGCCTCGGAGTTGTAAGTTTAGGGCTTTCTAGATTTTTGAGTTTAGGGTATTGGTTTCATTTCGTCGTTGAGCTTCTATTTCGCTGTTCTTGGAGATGGATGTGAAGATTCGACCCTACTATCGTGGAGTTTCGTTGAATCGCTGTTTATACTATAATCTGCTGTGATTGATTGTCCTTCGGAACCAAGAGATTTTAATCCATTCGGATTTAAGAGGTGTTTTGGACTTTGACTGGCCTTTATTAATAGCTTTACTGATTTGTCTGCAAGAAGTGAACGGTTTGGTATCGAGAGATGATGCTTGGATATTTGGTAAAGTGGGTATATTTGAAGTTTTAGAGAAAGGTCTGATAGAATGTTGTTTGGGGAGATAAAAGTTTGAATTAGTGTTTTTATTCAATAAACTTAGATATTCAAACCTGGGCAGTTATTCTCTGAATCTGAGGTATCACTGTTTCACTTAATTTCTCTAAAGGTTTTAGACTGTTGGTTTGACTTTCGGATGGCTGGTAGGAGGGATTTGGGGTTTCCAAAAATTAGTACTGGTAATCTGAAAGAACAGTTGATGAGGACGATTCTTCGGAATGTCCGATCTCAAGGGCATACCTATGTGGAGCTTAGGGAAGA
This sequence comes from Pinguicula primuliflora, assembly GCA_025802335.1. NCBI lineage: Eukaryota > Viridiplantae > Streptophyta > Magnoliopsida > Lamiales > Lentibulariaceae > Pinguicula > Pinguicula primuliflora. Next base: position 6,056 of record JAOYMZ010054345.1, on the reverse strand, counting down.
AGGCAAGAAGTTAATATTTTTCTGTACTTTGTGCCTTGCACCCTGTTATAGTGATCCGGTCTTGTTTCATCACTTGAAGGGCAATTTTCACGCTGAAAGACTAGCCACTGCTCAAGTTACACTAATGAAATCAAACCCGTGGCCGTTCAGTGATGGCGTCTTCTTCTTCCATGATGATTCAGATGAGCAACACAAACTCTTGCTTTCAGATTCTGAGCAAAATAAGTTTCTGGATGACGAATCCCTTGCTATTGTCAGTTATGATATTCCTGCAGGACCAAATGCTAGCTCTTACATTTCTCAAGAAACAGAGAGTTACGTTGCTGACGGTGATAGAATTTCATATGATTCAGATCAGGATGATAGTAGCACCTTTCATGAACTAGTTATTCCATCCGTATTACAAAAAGACAGGCCCACTGATTTGGTTGTAAGACACTTGGGAGTTGCACAAATTGGAGCCAGGCTCACTGTCAATGATGGGGTCTCCAAAAAAATTCGCAGAATATGGTGTGAATGGCTTGGTAGCAAGCCTTTGACCACTGATGGGAGTATTAAGTTGGTTGCAGAGCACGACTTTGCTCTTGTCATTTTCTCTTACAATTATAACTTGGGAAGAAGGGTTTTACTTGACGATCATTTACTTCTTTCTAGTCCCCACTCGGAAGCTGATGATAGTTGCAGTTCTAGAGGGAAAAAAAGGAAGTCGTTTTCAGATCCTGAGGATACGAGTGAGGCCTTGAGTAATCATTATGACTCTTCTGGAGAAGAGTCACTATCCTCAAGTAATTCCAGTTCAAAAATAATGTTGTCTGGTAATGATGATCAGCAGGTACTTTCTCGAATTCTTTTAAGCAAAACCATGAGGAAGCAATTGAGGAAACATAAGCGCCTTGTCTCTGAGAGGTCATGCGATATCTGCCAACATAGAATGCTCCCAAATAGAGATGTCGCTTGTCTTATGAACGTCAAAACTGGAAAACTTGCCTGCAGCAGCAGAAATACAACTGGGGTTGGATATTCATATTTTCCATAAGTTCTTTTGAGTTATCTATTTTGCTTGTTTGCTTCATCAGTTTATCCATTGTTTTATACAGATTTTTCATTCTACCTGCAGGCATTCCATTTGTTTCATGTATCATGTCTTATCCATTGGATACTGCTATGCGAGGTTGAGATATGTGAAAATCAGTCAATTGTGGGAAAAAAGAGGAGGAGATCCCGGAGAAAGGTTAAAGCCGGAAAGGGTGGGCAACTTGGAAAGAAGCATGAAATGCAAGAGAGGCACATAATTTCAGCATTTTGTCCTGAATGTCAGGGTACTGGTATAACAACACTTGATGAGGAGGAGCTGGAGAAACCTACTATCCCACTGTCTGAGGTTTGCAGTGTTATTAGATATTTATGCATCGTGTATTTAAACCTTTAAGCACGAAATACATTTATGTATCATCTTCAAAATTCTTTTCCGGTCAGTTTGTATCTCTCTGCCATATCATCTGCAAAACCTCGTTCAAAGAGGTTTATTCTATGATGTAGTCGATATGATTTCTGAACCGTCTTTCCATTTTTTCAGATATTCAAGTATAAGATTAAGTTGTGTGATGCTCATAAAGCATGGATGAAACATCCGGAAGACCTGCAGAACTGCTCTATTGGCTTTAGTTTCCCTCATCTTCACCCTGATGAGACATCCGAGGCAGGAAATTTTTTACTAATATTCCATACATAAAGAGTGCATACATATCTTCGTTTTTACCATGTTGAACTAACTCTGACATGTAATGTTGCTAACCAACTTCATCTCATTGCCTATCCATTTGTCAGGAAACCGTGTCTCCCCTGAAATTTCTACACTTCTATCGGGCCGTCGTCTAGATGTGCTGTCGAGATGGCATCATGAAAGGCTGTTTCCTGAAGTGGCTATCTCGCCTTATTGTACTCACTAGTTATAACCGCAGTTTGCCGACCGTTGTTAATGCTTATTGTATAGGGTGTGGAGAACCAGGTCTTGGCTTTGGATGCCGTGTTCATGCATATATGTTCTCTTAGATTTGCTATACCATCCATGATGTATATGAAATTCGTCTTTCATTTGTGTGCCCATAGCTCTGTTCGAGAAGGCGTCGTTTAGGTGTTGGGCGATCACTCTCCGTCTTGCCCAAATACCGCCAGTTAGGGGTGCTTGAACGGGTGCCTAGGTGTTACGCGGGCCCTAATCGTTCAGAGATTGCCTAACGCTTTCTCGAACATTGGCTCATAGCAATGTTCTTGCACCCAAAACTGGTTTAATTCAACTTGTGAAATGCAGCCTGCATGAAAGAGGGAAGTGCGCCCAAGGAGGACTAAAACAACTTGGAAAATTAAATAAGGTCATGAGGATGTTGCTATGTGAATAGAATTCAGCACTTCAGATGCATGTGTAGTTAGATTCTGTACATTAAAACTTGGATCGGTATTCGAGAAAGTGTCAGGGCACCTGGTTTAGACGACTTACTTCTCAGACGGACATTTAGATTTGACGTAATCTTTATTCATTAAATAAATATGTATTACTCTAACTCAAAGGGAACTGGAAGCCCATAATTTCATTAGATCAACGATAACAAGGCTCAAAACTCAAGCAAGCAGAAACCGCAGTCCTCCCTGATTAAAGCTCAGACAACTTTACAGAAAACTGAGTTTATGAAAATCTCATTCAACAGTACATATACAAGGGTGGAATAGAAGCTGTTGTACATCAGAAGAGTACAAGGCAGAGCATTGCACAACAGAAAAGAAAGAAACATACTCTGCTTAGCGATTTGTCATCTTGCAGCATCTGCCTTTGCAGCCTCGGAGTTGAACTACTCGCTAGATGGTATGAGTTGGGATATGTATACAATCTCGTCTCAGAATTTCCGAATATACGAGCATAAACCATTTCACCAAACATGCCTATCACGGGGTCAACCACCAGACTCGTCGTGTTGAGGTTGAGCACAGGAGAAGAGGTGGTGTTATTGCCTGCAGGATGAGCATGGTGCTCCGATCTTCTGTAGGTTGAATGACGATGAGGGTCGAAGGGAGATGAATGATTGGTTATGCTACCGGCAGTAGAGGGCCTATCCGGGATGGGATGCAGCTCATCTTTGGAGGGTGTTGTCATTTGGCCTCGCCCATAGAGTGGGATTAGTGTCTTTTCTGATACCTCGGCCTTGCAAACAGGACATTGCGGTTTTTCACCGTCGGGATTTTGTGGGAAAATAGTAATCCACCTGTAAATGCAGGGCCAACAGTAGAGGTGACCACAGAATGTGACCACAGGATCATGCACGAGGTCCAGGCAAATGTTGCATTCAAAGCCTCCGGATGGACTTCCCTCGTCATGTGTTGTAGACGCAAAGGATTTAGAGTCCCCCCCTTCGTTGAAACCACAGTTGATTGGTTCTGCTCCTGGAAAATAGTGTTCCATGGATATATATATATAATTCACCACTACTTGCAAATCTGTGGAAACGAAAACGTATGGTCAACAAGTGAAGAACAGAACATGAAAGGTGAATCAATTAACACACCAATAGCAGAGATGCTTATGCACCATGTTCTAACATCAATAAATCTGGGTAAAGGTTACCAAAAACAGCTGATTCACAAGCCCAACGAATGAATTCAGAAGATCCAAAACAAGGTGGGAAAAATGTAACAAACACCTGATTCTAATACAATGGTATACAAATTAGTTTGCAATTAATTATAGGATAAGAATTAAGAGACCACAGCAGTCTGCAATTACTTAAGGATGAGAATTATATGACCAATGATTTTAAGACCAGGGTGTATCAAAATTGTTCACAACTTTCCAGCATACCAAGTCATATATTTCTCTTATTAAAAAAAAAGGAGTCAGGCAAGAAGAGTGTATAAGCAATCTAACAGAAAAGGAAGAAATTAGTTTCAGCATTCATAGGTTATAACTCCCAGCCAACTGCCAACACCTTGGAATTAAATAGAGGACCTTGGTATAACAATTTATTTGCTATAATTAGATACAACTGACATATGCCCCATGACCATAAATCCATCCTGATGCTAATTGATGGAGATGTTAACTGTGAGAATCAGGCAGAAATTATGGAAAGTAAAGGAGATGCTATAGGAATAACATGATTTTCAAGCAAGGGATGTCTCCCATTGAGGGATTGACGATTCAGATACAATTGCATTCCTGGTTGCTATTGAGGACTCATCGGAAAATAGATTTAGTGGTGGGGCATGGTGATTGGTGTAGAAACCCAGTAAGTTGTATGAATGTGATGTAATTGACCCAAGAGGTGTTGGCCCAACAGGCCTTACACTTGTAAACATATACCATATACGAATAAAACTCATATTACTTACCCCCCACCCCCCACCCCCCAAAAAAGGAAATGCTATAGCCCATAAGGCATGAACATTGCGATTTGGTGCATGGAACCCCATCTTCGAACATTAATCAACTTTGAAACATGGATATATTCAGGAACTTGCCAGTTGAAGTTATCATTTATCAAGATATCATGTAAACCACGTATCAAATGAACAAGTATTCTTTCTCCCGTCAAATGGAGGCTCACAACAAAAAGTAATCTATTTGATCACAAAAGGTGAAAGGTATTAGGAGACAAATTGAAATGGGTCAGAGTCAGTAAGACAATTTGATCTCACGGAAGCCATAGCCATTGATTTGAATATCAATACTGGCTTATAGATGAGGAATACCAAGATAAGATACATAGGTAAAACGACGCAATATGGCATGTCCGAGAAGCTAAAAAAACAAGAATAACACCAGCAAAGGTATAAAATCCTCAAACAAAAAGGTCAACAATATTGGTTAAGATTCCCCATTTAGCAGAATAAGTTCCAAGCTCCTGCACCCATATAATACACTAGGTTCTAAAGAGATAACCTAACTTCAAAGTTCCACCCGGACTTCTACAATTGAATATCATATCAATAAGAGCTGGGAAAACATCCCAGAATTACATCATAACATCACGAAATTGAAGTAAGAGAGTGATCATCTAGCAAAACCTAAGGTATCATTCAGAAAAACTAAACATGAAAAACAATTCCAATCAGATGAAGCCCATATAAAAGAACTCCGGTAAAACCTTCAACCAATGCCAGGAAAGAACAATTTCTCAACGAAAATGATAATCCACAATCCAGTCATATATTTTTCAATAAAAAATAAACTTTATCCCGAAATCTTATTGCAAAAAAACCATCATCGACCCACCACAAGCAACCACATACAAAATTCGAAGATGCATACCGATATATCAGACGGCCTTTTCTTGCTACGATCAAACCCCTGAAAACCGATGATCCCCTCTTCAATCTACCAGCAAAAGCGGAAATACAATTTCGCAGATTTTCAGGGAAAATCGATACAAGAAAAAAGAAACGTTTTTTCAACGCTCCGGAGAGAAATTATCTCTAGGACCGATATAAATAAGAGAAGACAGACGGAGTGTCGTGCGTAAAGCCTAAAGGTGCGACAGAAGACTTGGTATAGCGGATATGGCTTGAATCGTTGCTTTCAACCAAATCACACCAACACAAGCAGAGTCGCCGCTATAGCCGAAATTCATACGCAGAATGCGTGAGGAAGACGAGAGATAAATACATTAATTGCTATGCTGACATAATAGCTCAGCCGGGTCCAGTCCATACCAATCAAGATAAATTGGTATTTTATTATTGACAACTTGATCACCGTACGCGCTATTTTCTCGAACAATTAGGTTATTATTATCGTTAATTATCTAATTGAAAGTTTTTTTTGGGTATAAATTACAAACTTATATATACAAAGATGGATGTGTGTGTTCCAACAATGCCGGAAACTTTTATATTCAACGGGAAATTCTATGCCGGAAGAATTTATTCCGCAAGAATACGCAAGAAACACTTTACAGCTCAGCATCACGTGATTTTAATTCTCTCTTCATATTTACTCATCTCTTCTTTAATTAACAACAACAAGCTACTTATAAAAAAAAAGCATTTTTCTCCCCTTCATCATCTTC
>JAOYMZ010054334.1:0-13657 GCA_025802335.1 Pinguicula primuliflora | reverse complement strand
ATTTATAATTTTAGAATTAATATTACGGCGGCTTCGCCGCCGAAAAAATTTAAAACCCTATCCCCTAAACCCAAGAATTAAACCCAATAAACCCTAAGGCTAAACCCAATAAACCCTACGGCTAAACCCAATAAACCTTAGAGCTAAACGGCCAAAAAAAGGCCGAAAACGGAGGGGGTGCCCCAAAAAGGGAGTGCCTCATATCATTTTCGGAGTTACTCCGACTTCATGCAAAACATTCGAATATCATACCTCGAAAATTTTCAAATGCGAGATGCTATATACCCGATGACACTTCTTATGTATCGAATTGAACTTAAGTTAAATGACAGTTTAAATCCTGGTTGTCCACTGTTGATCCAACTGCCAGTATTAGAATTCGGTACATAATAAATGTTGTCTGGTACATAACGTCTCACGCCAGAAAATTTCTGTACCATACCCATACATGTATCGAATCAGATCTATCACATTATAAACGATACAATTTTAGTGGTGTTTAATACAAAACGATGTACAAGTACCTATTAATAAATAATATTGAGATAATGGTATCATTGTCCCATCTATACCGATACCGGACGGTATTGCGAACCTTTTTACCAGGCCTAATACTGTAGGATGATAATATTATAAGAAAATAAATCCGACTCTGTGAGATCAGGCCATGTGTACGCACACATATGAGTAAAGTTATCATAAAGATGTGTGTACTCCATTAAAACCTTTAGTCTAAGTTAATAGATTATTACAGCATGCCAACTTATAAGTTGATTTATATTTTTTTATCTCGACTCTATGTGAGATCAATTCTAACTAATTAAAACATGTTGAGGCTCGGGCTAACATATAGGTAAAGGTGCAGAATCCGGTGACAGTAAAAAAAACATGATTTTAGACATGATTTTCAATTCCGGTCATCAGGGTTGCCCGTTGATGGAATTGGGCACATTGTTAGAAAGCTTATACATAGAATTGAATATGTTTAAGTTTTGGTGATATTCCGATGACGTTATCACCGTTTAACGGAGGGTTATAAATCCCCTTGAGTTAAGTAGTCCTAAATAGGGTTTTAGAAAATTCCGGCGACTTCGTCGCCGAAACCGAAACTAAACATGGGGCTTTTCATCTACAATGTATAAGCTTTCTAACGATGTGCCCAATTCCGTCAACGGACAATCCTAGTGGCATGCATGTATAAAATCATGTCATCGGAACCTGCCCCTTTAAAATTAATCTTATATTTTAATTTTACTGACCAGAAATAGAAAATTTCTTGTATATCAGTCACTAAATGTGTTTTCTTCTTCATTTTTGCTACAATTTATTTTTTTCTTCTACTATTATTTATAATACAAAGTATTCAAATCTCAAACATCATATTTGTTCTTTTTCCTATAATATTGTGTATTATTTAAATATTAATAATTATTAATATATATTTTTTATAATATTATATGTAGTGGTATCGTGCCCCTCCTTAATAAAATTCTGAATCCGCCATTGCATTGGGTGATACTTGACCGGCCAGAGGCCGTCCACTATCTTTTAAAACACTGACGGGTTGTGAATGGGGGCAACTAAGGTATATGAACCCAATAAATCCCTTATGAGCATGCATGTAGGGAACCATGTACGAATTCAAGGCCCGCTTATGAACTTGTTTAATTATGGCTTGATGATCAAGAATGTATCGCCGTTGAGTTACATACAAGCCATAAGCTGAGGGAAGAAGCTCAACTCCAATATAATATGCAGCACCACCCAAATCCTTGATGTTAAATTTTGCGTGAAGAGAGTCCTTGACTCTGTCAGCCTCAACAAAAAAATTTCCAGTCAATAATACATCATTGACATAAACCAGAAGCCCCAGAAAATAATCAGTGTGCTCCAAGGGAAATAAACAATGGTCATGAGGGGATTGAATGAAACCATAATCTAAGAGGTGAACAGTTAGCTACTTATTCCACTGTCTGGATGATTGTTTGAACCCATAGATAGATCGTTGAAGCAAGCGTACTTGACCAGGGATGTTTGGACGATAACAAGGTGGAAGACTCATGTAGATTTCCTCGTCTAAATGGTCATGAAGGAATGCATTATTGATGTCAAGTTGAAATAAGTGTCATCCTCTCTGAACAACAATGGTAAGAAGGATTATCATCGTTGTGTGCTTGGCCACGGGAGAAAAACTATCGTTATAACGCACTCCCTCAATCTGATTGTACCTTTTGGTCACAAGGCATGCTTTGTGCCTAAAAATGCTTCCATCAGGATTATATTTTGTTCGAAAGACCCATTTGCAGCCAATCATTTTCTTTTCGGGTTGGGAGATTGGTCAAAATCCAAGTGTGATTATCTTCAAGTGCTTGGAGTTCAGCATTCATTGCTGATATCCATTCAGGTGATGTCTTGCCCTATGTACAAGTACGAGGTTCATAGTGAGAGGCAGTGGTAAGGAAACAGGAAGCTATAGGGGATAGAGAGGAAAGATTGGACATGTGATAATCAACATGCCATTGGGGTATTGATTTGGTGTGGAGGCCTCTTCTAGGACATGGAGGTGGAGTGATGGTGTCAGTTTTCTGTTCGAAATGGAAAGGTGTTATAATAACAGGATGGGAAGCAAGAGGTGCAGATGAAGGATCAGAGTGGAGTAGGAGATTGTGGAGGAGATAGAGAGGAGAAAATTGTCTCTTCGGGATTTTGTGAGCAGTGAGAGAGTGATGAAGGGGTTGTTGCAGGTGCAAGGACATCGATATCATGCAAAGATGGTGTGAAAATAGGATTCACAGATTGAAAAGAAGGCAAATGAGATGTAGCTTCAGAAAGGGATTGTTGAAAAATAAATTTAATCTCATGAAAAAGCACATCTTGCGACTGAATGAACTTGTGTGTGGCTAGATCATAAACTTTATGGGCTTAGCTCTCAAAGGATACCCCACAAAGACAACTTTGAAAGTTCGAGGTGCTCATTTGGACTTGTTTGGCGGAGTGTTTGAGTAATAGCAAAGACAACCAAAGACTCACAATGAACTTAAAAGCAGTGTAGTGCCAAAGAGTAATTCATGAGGAGTTTTCCAGTCATGAACTGAAGAAGGAAGTCTATTGATGAGATGAACTGCAGTAAGAGCTGCTTCGCCCCAGAACCGTGTAGGAAGATTGGAGTGAAAGAGTAGGGCTCGTGTGGTTTCTAGAAGGTGACGATGTTTTCTTTCAACAATGCCATTTTGTTGAGGTGTGTAGGGCACGGTCTTTTGATGGATGATTCTATTGAAAGAGAAAAGAGAATCACATGAATGATTTATGAATTCAGAACCATTATCTATCCTCAATATCTTAACAGATCTAGGAAACTATGTCAATATAAGATTGAACAAATATTCAAGAGTAGTACAGACTTGGTTTTTGTGTTTAAGGAGAAAAATTCATGTAGCACGAGTGAAGTGAAGTCATTACAATAGTTAAGAAATGTGAACAACCATTAAGTGATGGAACCGCATACGCACCCCACAAATCAGAATGCATGAGATCAAATTGATTTTATGTTCGCATGACATGCTTAGGAAAATGCGTCTTGTTTGTTTTGCTTGATAGCAAGTTTCACAATGAAGAAGAGATTGGTCAACATTAACATTGAGATGCTGCATCAGTTTTACAAGTATATGCCCTAAACGATCATGCCACAAGGCATAATTAGAATCAGCAGACAAAAGTACAGAATGCTTAGGCTATACATTAGAGGTAAGCAGGACAGAATTTGGAACATGAGTCTTGGGAGTCATCAAAGGCATTTTCTGTGGTTGAATCTGAAGCTTTTTGTGCAGCAAAACAAAGGCGTTAGATAGGAGTTTCGAGTTGGTACTACAAACAAAAAGCACATCAAGGGATGGATTTTGTTGTCTCTGTCTGAGATGACAGTCAGCTTGACCGTCGAGGTATCGCCTAGGTATTGGGCAGTCGCATCCGCCCTATCTAAATATTGCCTAAGCGGGATGCGAGTGTCTAGGTCGCCTATGCAATGAGCAATCCTTGTCTGCCCAGAGGCCGTCCAACATCTTCTAAAATAATGGTTGTTTGTAAATAGGGGCAACTGAGGTGTATGAAGACCTATCAATCTCTTGTGAGCATGCACGTAGGGAACCATGTACCAATACATGACTCGCTTATGAACTTGTTTAATTATGGCTTGATTTTTTCATAAGTAAAAATTTGTATTAAATTGTAAATTTGTACATTATGTTTTAGGTATTCATGTTTATACCCATGACCTTCAACATACTACTAATAGCCCACACCTTCTTGTATATTACAGAATTCCCCCATCTTCTACTTGTCACTCTGCGCTGGCCATCTGTATTGCAAGAGCAACCCATAGAATACAATCTGGCAACCCGGATGTAAGTCTTGTGCCATTTTTAAGAGATTAAGATAGATGGCCAGGTAAAGAGGATATGAATCGATTTTGTAAGCATGACTCTCATTGTTTCCTCCAACAATACTCCATCCACCCAGTTCCGACTTCACCTAAGGCAGCAATTTGCCAAACTTCACTCTCAACCACACGGAAGACATCCTCCAAACCACCCACCGGCTCAAATTGCAGATGACGTTGCTGCATACTGGAGTATTGAGATCGTCCATAGAGACAGTGTGCCAGTCAACCAGAATAATGGCGTCGCCGGTAAACTTACCCGATCAAAATAAGGGTTTTGCATTTTCCTAGTCAATTTTGCAATTTCATACATATAATCACTCACATGCTTCACCAATTCTCTGCAATCCCTCGTCAATGCGACGATTCGATGCATGCTGCAGGATTCCGGCTCCATTCTCCGAGACCCATACCAGGTAAGAAGATTTTCCTCACATTTAAAGTCAGCCATGTCTGTAATTTGACATATCCGATCAACTTCTCCAGATCTGGCTCAGGGTTGCTGAAGATGTATTGATTTCTGTACTTCCAAAACTCCCAGACAACAACTTGCCAAACCACATTCCAGATAATAGTCCGCTGGGGTGTTTTCATCTTTTGCATGTGGGCAGCAAGTGTACAGGAGACCAGCAAAGGTACAACATTGTCTTCAATAGTCCATTTGTAGAACATTCTTCAGTATTGTACCACTGTACTACACTCTGTAAAGACATGGAGCTCATTTTCATCTCCTATATTGCAGAAAATACAACGTACAGTGGGTAAGGACACCCCTCTTCTTGCCAGATTACACAGTGTGGGAAGTCTACCATGAATCAGGCACCAAGTAAATATACAAGTCTTTAAAGGTAGAGCTTATTCCATGCCTGAATATATTGCATGTTCAAATTTTGTAACGCCCATGTAGCTTGCGTCAATGTGTCATAAACTTGGCTTGCAGTGTAAATAGATTTAACTGAAATCTTAGAACTTGCATGGAACTTAGGAACATAGCTACCCCACTTCCATGTATCAATAGAATGCTGCATTCGTGAGTCATTACTTAAATTCCCACAGACCATAAAGAATTGGATAGCTTCAAGTACATCACACAAACAAGACCAAGTCCAACTCCATACCTAATTTACTCCATCATAAGTTCATTTAGAAGCTAGGGAAGCATTTTTATCTCCTGCCACCGTAAACAGTTTCGGATAACGAACTACAAAACTAGTCTCTCCACACCAAGGATCCAACCAAAATCTTGTATTAACTCCATTTCCAACTTGTCAAGAGACATTTTTCAAAAACCAACTCTGGTTTAGAACATGCTTCTGCAGATCACTCCACACACTGACTTCCTAGCACCAGAGTCTGTTAGGAACTTTGTTTCATACCCCAAGTCACCATACAAAGAATCTATTATCTAACACCTCAATTCATAGTCCTGGTTTGTCCACCAGCAACCGACAACCCCACTTAGCCAACAATGTCAAATTGAATTCCTTTAGACTTTTCATACCCAGACTGCCCTTGTTCATAGGGCAGCAGATTGCCTCCCAATTCATCCAATGTATTTTTCATCCTTGAGCACCCTGTTCATTCTACAAAAAGCATTTCATCATTTTATTTAAACTCTAGAGCACAACATTAGGATCCTTAAATGAAAATAATATAGTGGCAATGAGCAGAGAGCGGATTTGATCAAGACTAGCCTGCCACCCATAGTAATGTATCCATTTCCCCAACTATTCATTCGCTTCTCCATTAATTTTAGGATTGACTTCCAAGTTTCCACTCTCCTTGGATTTGCACCAATAGGAATGCCCAGGTATCTAAAAGGAAAACTTCCTAGTCAGCAATTTAGAATGCCAGCATGTATAAGGGACTCCGAGTGTCTTAAGTTAACTGAATATAACTGGCTCTTGTTGAAATTAACTCTCAACCCTGAGCTTAGCTCAAATAACCTCAGAATCTGCTTGAAAGAGATTGCATCCTCAATAGAACCATTACCAAATAAGAGTGTGTCATCAGCAAATTATTGATGTGAAATTCGTACATCTTTCCTCCCAACCTTATATCCCCTCAAACAACCAATGTGCATCATTGTGGTAATAAAGTAGTTTAATTCCTTTGTTGCAATGGAAAACAAAGGGGATAAAGGGTCCCTTGACGTTGGCCTCTACCCATCTTAAACTTCCCACACGGGCCACCATTGACAGTAGCCGAAATTTGAGCTTCTTCATTACAACCCCTTAACCACTTTATCCAAACTTCATTAAAGCTCATCGCAACCATAATGTCCCACAAAGATTTCCAATACACACTATCAAAAGCTTTCTCAAAATCCACTTTAAAGAGCACACATCGCTTCTTCTCATGCTTAGCTTCCACCACAATCTCATTAGGCGACATCTCATTATCCAAAATGTGCCTTGATTTGATTAGGAGATATCAGCCTTGGTAGTACCTTGCTTAATCTTACCGATAGCACCTTGGAAAGAATCTTGTAAATACTGCCAATCATAGAAATAGACCGGAAATCCTTAATTGTTTGAGGACTAGATGTTTTGGGGGTGAGGGCAACAGAAATGGAAGTCATACCTTTAACCATTTTGACTTCCACTGAAAATTCCTCAAAAATCTCATAAGGCTATACACAATGGGAGGGGAATTTTCCTCCTCTCTTTGGTGGGAACCGGCACCTTGTCCACCTTTCATAGACAACACAGTTGAAAAGGAAATGTGGAAGGTGGGTGGAAGGTCCACCTTCCACCCAAATAAATTAATTTTGTAAATTAAAACTGTATTAATTTTATTTTAAATGAATTTAAAAACTGTATTTGTAAATTATGTATTTATTTTGTAAATTACAAACTGTGTTAATTTTGTATTAAAGGGATTTAAAAACTATATTAATTTTATATTTAATTATTATTTAACAAAAAAATTTGATAGAATAAATTATAAAATAATAATAATAAAATTGTAGGGGTGAAAATTTCATTCTATGGTTATGGAATATGGAGAATAGATTTGAGAGAGAAAATATGAGTGTAAGAAAGATGAAATGTAGTGAGAGAAAAATGGATTGATGTGATAGGTCTAGGTAAAAAGTGAGGAAATTTCCTCCATGGTTGTGGATAGCCTAACATCCTCCCTTAGCAGAAACCAAAAATGCTTCATGAATCGAAAATTGAACCCATCCGGTCCCGGAGCCTTTGTACTTCCACATTTTTATATTGCAGTCAGAATTTCCTCCTTAGTAAACTATTTGTTAAACCTCCAGGCAGATCCCAATTGATTGTTGTACAGACTTTATGGACAACAGAGTAATGTTCCTAAATTCCTCATGCAAGTGAGTCTTCTGCACATAAGAACTCTAGCTGCCATTCACCTTCAGATCCTTGACCGAATATTTAGTTCTATTATTCTTCACAAACGCATGAAAATACTTAGAATTCGCATGCCCTTCCTTTAGCCAACAGCTTCGTGATTCTTGAAAAACCATACTTGATTCCATCTTACTTAACTGATGTAACTCCAGATTCACCACCTTCCTTCGCTCTTTCTCATCATCAGTAATCAGTCCACTCTCTATCTTCAAATCTAGCACCTTTAACTCATCAACGGCCAGCTTCAACTTTGCATTTAGCTCACCAAAAACTTCAATATTCCACTTTTTTAACATCTCCTTCAACTTTTTCATCTTTTGTAATAACACATAACTTGCTCGACCGTAAACTTCAATACTCTGCCAACTATCCACCACAAGTTACTCATATGCGCATCTAGAACCTTAAATGGTTTTGGTCCCTAGTTAGTTTGATCATCTTCCAACAGCAACGGGCAGTGATCACTATACTTTTTGTCGAGAGCAGTTTGGATCAAATTAGGCCATGAGTTTAACCAATTCTCATATAATAAGAAACGATTGAATCTGCTCAAGCTATTTCCACCTGGTTGAAACCAGGTATACTTCCGCACATGTAAGGGCAAATCCACAACTTCAGCTTGATGAATAAATCAATTAAAATCTTGCATTTCCATAGTCTGTGTAGTTGATACTCCCCTGCGTTCCTCGGGGCTTCGAACAATATTGAAGTCCCCACATATGTACCAGTGAACAGTTGGGTCAGTCGAAACCTTCCTTCTCAATTCAGCCCACAATCATCTCTTGCCAAGTAGTGTACATGGGGCATAAATATTAACAATTGTAATACCTGTACATAAACTTTGATTCGTTAGCAGCCTTCCCCTCACACACAGATAGCCTACACCATATCCTACTCGCTCCATCTGCAAAAAATCAGCATACCAAGTTGTTAAAATGTCACCAGAATTTCCTTGAGCCCCTTTGAATGTGTAATCATAGCTCAGGTTCCCCTATAAACATTTACATAATCTTCCTGTTATAACCTCCATTTTTGTCTCCTGTGCACATAAAACTTGAACTTCATGCTTCCGCAACAACTCAACAATATGTCTCGTTTTATAAGGTCTTCTCAATCCACGAAAGTTAAAGACTTAATATCTTCATTTAATATATCAAGGTTGACTCCAGGTAAAAGATGTTATATCAAGCACAGTTTGTTTGCCTATCACGAGTCTCCATCCTCAACATCTCAGCTTCAGTTCCTTCCTTAAAAGTCATGCCCATCCTCCATCCCACATCCATGGTACTTTCAACTTCAGTGGTTACATCAGTTATTGAGTTGATCTGCTGTAAATTAGGATCCTCATCTTGAAACAAAGCCGTGCATATTTTTTGTTATGTGCATCTCCACCTTTTCATCCTAAGATTATGGGCTCAGTGCCTCTGATTTTCACGTGCATTCATAAACCATAATAGCCTTGCCAATGGTCCTACTGGCAATCCTGACTTTTTAGTTCTATCGGTTTGGCCGATTAATAGTATGCTGTATTGTATAACCTCCTTCACCAACTCAGACTCCTCCCTTACAATAGTCACCAAATCAGAGGTGACCAAAGTTTGCAAATTCCTTCTTGTCTCAATAAGTGATTGACTCATACAGTCAACCTCATGACCCGCATTGCCAGACGTTGCATGCATTTGATTGCTCAAAACTAGTTGTCGGTCAACATTTTCCATAACTAGCAAATTAAGTGAAATCGTCGGGGTAATATCCAAAATTAATGAGATTCTATTACAGCAATTACTCGCAATTACCATATTACTCCGTGTTTCCCTCAACTTCCTAGAAATATCTTCCGCAATATCCGGAGAGACACTGTTTGAATTTGAATTCAAATTCAAAAATAATTGGTGGTTTTCTGTGTCTTCTCTGGCAACATATTCTTTTCCGGCATGAGTGATTGTTGTCACAATTGCAAAACATTAGAGATTGGAGCCTCAGCAGTCTCTCTACTGTCGAACAGTTCTTCTTCATCCACTAATAAATCATAAGCTTTATTGTCAATACTAACATTCAAAAGACCTCTCAAGTTCTTCCTCATCATGTTCTGAATTTTCAATCTGCACCATAGCATATTGCGTCTACTCACAGTATCCACATCAATACTCAGAACAGAGCCCAGCTTGGCCTCAGTCCATTTCAAGCAAGCCTCAGACCGTGCGTGTAGAGGCGCACCCTTTCTTTTTATCCAAATTTCTCGCTTCTCAAGATCCGCATCATCCTTCCACATTTGAACACTCTAAAAGAGGAGGTTGGTTGTTTGCTTACCAAACTCAAACAGGTTTCTCAACTTTTCACCATTCAGGCCCCATATCAAAAGCACATTCTCCTCAGACGTGACATATGACAGTTCACATACCCCATGGCTCGCAATTTACTCTCTGTATCAGTCATAGATCCTTTCACTGTTGCAATGATAGCATTGTGCAGCCACTGATTGTCTTGCTCAGGTATCACATAAGACTCACCATGAGTCATTGTTTTGGGAGTTGGCACCGTGCTTGACGAGGTAGCTCGAGCATAGGTAACCCCTGGCCTCAGAGTCCCCGATGAAGCCACCCCTTGAGTCTGCCCATTTGTGTTAGATTTTGGCATCCAAACGTTCTTCTTGTTCTTCATAGGATTGAAGGGCTGATACCTTACAATATTAACTTCAATACGGAATCCCTGCATAGTTCGCCCGATAATCCGTCTTGCTATCTCCTCTGATCGCGCATTACGCCCAAACCAGACAAAATCGAATCTAGACCCACTCACACACAACTTCTGCGGAATGAAAATGTCTTCAACATGACCATACTCTCCAAAAAATCCTCGTGCATCTCGTACGTCCCATCTCACCCGAAAATTTGTGAAGAATATGGAAACTGTCTGATTCTTTAAGGCTGTTATTCTCTCCTTCTTCACATCTCCATTAAGGAATTGATTTTAATGAAATCTTTGCACCTGTTGTGAAATTTAAGACTATTCGCATTCTGCTTTTTTTGGTTGCCTGTCTTAATCTAGAATGTGATCAGTTAGACATTAAAACTGCATTCTTATATGGAGAACTGGATGAAAAAATATTCATGCATCAACTTTCCCCATTCTGCTATGCTTGTTACAATATGTACTTTCTCTACCCTTTTTTATGCTTATTTTACACTAGGGGACTAGTGTTGTTCAGGTTTGGGGTGGGTAGTTTTATGTTGCCCTTATTCTACACTAGGAGACTAGTGTTGTTTAGGTTTAGGGTGGGTAGTTTGAGAACTCAAAATTTGAAAAAATAGAAATTTAAAAACGAATCAAGAACCAACTTTACTCCCATAAAAAACCCAAAATAGCAGTAAGTAGGAAGAAAAAAAGAAAACTTGCCAGAGATGGACACATCCCCGTCGCTCGGACTTGTCATGACCGTTGAAATACTATCGTTGTCTTGCTCCATCATCATCCGCGGCCGGGCTTTACGGCTGGATCTGGGTGCCTCATCTATGGAGGACGTGATAGTGGGAAGAATATGTTTTTGTTTCACTTCCATGGATAGGTTGTTTCATATTGATATTGAGAAGAATTACACTTATGGAACTCTAATTAGATAATCAACATGAATAATCAATGGTTTTTTGTTATCAGGTTTGTATATTTGCATGTGGACAAACTGGTTCAGGCAAGACTTACACAATGGTTCACCTGTTCGTCCCACATATCTCTTTCACACGACGTCAATCTAATCTGACAATGGAGCACTTTGAGAATGAATTGATTAACCTTTGAATCACTGATCAATGTTCCGGCTGTCGCTGAGCCGGATTCTGTCGCCTTATGGTCGACCGAAAAACCATAACGGTGGTTGGGGATGACGGGAATGTGTGTAATTATGTTAGTTGGCATTTTATTATCGGCGTTTATTATGCTAAACTTAAATATATTCGATTTTTATTTATTTTTAAAGATGAAATCATTCAGGTAATCTGAAATAAAAGTCCCTTCCTTGTACCTTAAATTCATCAGAGAATTCAACAAATATAATTTATTATTCCCTGACTTAGAAGCATACAAAAATTCAATCTTTTTCCATAAAGTCCTTGCAAGTTCCTCGTTAGCAATGCTAGGGATCCAGGGACTGAGAAGGTGCTCATCCATTCTGCAACACTACAAGCTGTTCACTTCACTATTCACAGACCGGTCATGGAGAAGGATTGGTCACACAATATGACAGGGAGCAATGTGGTATCTATGGAAAGAACGTAACTGCGTTAGATTTGATTCAGAAGGAATGCAGAAGAGGCGCTGGAGTGGACAAAGTGGCGTGACAATTTTAAGCTGCAGTTAGCGGTTATGTAGGTGGAATGGAAGACCGCTTCTTCAATGTCGTTAGAATGGGTTTGGTGATCACTGCACAGAGTGCCTGAATGACCTATATACGCCTATCTGGAGGATCAGCGTGTTATAAGGTGCAAGTGGGCCTGTCCTACCATATGAATCATCTAACCCACACTTAATTTAGCCTCAAGAAATTGTGCTGTAACTAGGAACTAATAGCTAAATGTTCTGAACCAACAACTTGCCAAGTCTATGAAAGAGAGATTTCTTCCGAGTGACCAAAGTCCAAGGTTGCTCTGGCTCTCCTTCGATACTCTGGTCTCCAGCGATCGTCATCTCGCTTCCCTATCCAGCGATGGTCTTCTCGCTTCCCTCTCCAAGGTTCGTCATTTTTTATGTGTTGGTATGTTGTGTAGAAATTGTTCTCACTAATTATGGCTTGATTGAACGTGGATTGTTGGAGTGTATTAGGGAAAGATAGAAACAAAATGGAATAAATATATATAATTGCATACAATTTAACTATTTACAAAGTTGATTTCAATAAATCATCAAATAAATATATATAATTGCATACAATTTAACTATTTACAAAGTTGATTTCAAAATCAAATTATTATTTTGTCAATATGAATTTTAAGTTGATTTAATTAATAAATTGATTATTGCTAATGAAAAAGAAAATTCAGTAATACTTGCAAAATGACGTCGTTTAGGTAGCTATACTCAATTGAGTATAAGTAGTGTGAATAAACCTAACATTCCACAAAAAAACTATAGCTAATGAATCAATAACTTAATTTTAAAAAAAAACTTAAAATTGCATGTGTGGGAATCGAACCCGCTACGGCATCCTTCTTGTTTTTCTTTTGCCAACCAATTGGTCTGACATCATAAATATATTTCTTTTTATCAATATATATATATATATGGTGCAGGATCCGGTAACAGGATTTTAGACAGGATTTTAGACAGGATTTTCAATTCCGGCCGCTAGGATTGCCTGTTGACGGAATTGGGCACATCGTTAGAAAGTTTATGCATAGAATAGAATATGTTCAAGTTTTGGTGATATTCCGACGACGTTATCACCATTTAACGGAGGGTTCACATTTCCCCTTGGATTAAGTAGTCCTAAATAGGGTTTTAGAAAATTCGGGCGACGAAGTCGCCGGAACCGAAACTAACCATATACATATGCAATTCAATGTATGAGGATTCTAACGATGTGCTCAATTCTGTCAACGGACGATCCTAGTGACGGGAAATGACTTGAGGGCAAAAACTGAGGGCGACGGAGCCTTCCCGTATATATACCGAAACCTTCATATGCTCAGTCCTTGTGTGCTCAGTTCGTACTCAACTTTCCGTAGCACCATCCATTTATGAAATTAGTCACATCATTGGAAAGTTTATACATTGAATTTCATATGTTCAAGTTTTGGTGATATTCCGACGACGTTATCACCGTTTAACGGAGGGTTATAAATCCCCTTGGGTTAAG
>JAOYMZ010054323.1:0-13658 GCA_025802335.1 Pinguicula primuliflora | reverse complement strand
GCTGCTACTTCTCTTGGTGAGCCTGAGGCTATGGATGCTATAGTTGTTTATGATGCTTGTGTGAATAATACTGCTGCTGATTCTCTTGGTGAGCCTGAGGCTATGGATGCTATTGTTGTTTATGATGCTTGTGTAAATAATACTGCTTCGGATAACATGCCTGTTTCTGTTTAAAGTTTAGCTCTGGTGTATTATAATGATTCTAAAAATACTGTGCCCACTGATGATAGTGTTGAGCTAGATGATCATGACAATCATTGTGTTGAAAATTTTCCTCTATCCCTCCCTAAGTTTAGCATTGAGGGCGCTGCTGATTCTATAGTTGAGCAGATTGATCTTAGCCGTGTGAAAACAACTGCTAGTCCTTCTACTTGTGTGCATATTTCTGAGTGGCTTTGTGATTTTGAACTCCTTACCTGAGAATCAGGACTTAACTGTTATTTCTGAGAAGCACTTGAAAGGGAGGCCAATCCTGAAAAAGAATTTTTCAGCTCATACTGGACATCTAGATGAGTCCGCTGAGGTTGGGAGTCGAAAAATGTATTCCCGCAAGTGTGCTAGAAGTGAGCCGGATCCTTTACTTGTTTTTTACGGTGAAGAGGGATGTAACTTGATGTCTCATAAATTTTGGAGTGGAGATGACTCTTTGGAGGATACGGATGCCTTATCAGAGGAGGGAAACAGTGTTGGAATGCACATCTCCAAAGGCATTTTTATGGGGGAAGAAGTTCTACAGAGCTTAAATAGGAAACCAAAGAAGTACAAGATTAGGAAAAAAAATATCCCCCCTCAAAATCAGGGAGGTATCACCTGCGTTCTAAGGCACAGTGTTGGAAACAGTGTTTGAATGCACATCTATGGGTTCACATATCGAGCTAGAGATGCTGAAGATGTGCGGATTAAGGCCTTCTATGCGGGGATTAGAATGTGCATCAATTGTGGCTTGACTCAAGTTCGAGTGGATATCAATCAGGCACTCCTATTCCTGCAGAGAGGGGATGGATATGGCTGTTCTTGGAGATCTTTCTTTTCCTACTCGCAGCTTAGGAATCTATTGCAGAAGTATCCACTTCATTCTTTCCAGTTTTATTCTGGTCATCTGCAATCTAGTCGCATGGTTCGGGCCCTGGCTAGATGGGGGCATGAGCATGGTGATCATAGCTTTTATGCAGAATATCTGCTTCCATCTGAAGTCAGGAGAGCATACTGGCTGGAACAGCAGGGAGTAAATTTATGAGAACTCTCCTGTATCATTTTTCACTACTACACTGATGAGTGCAAAGTTTCTGCCCTTTTGATGCTTTGTAGATACACTGGAAGTGCTCCTAAAAAGCTGTTGCTGGTATTTTTATAAGTTGCCTCGGCTGTGAGCCAGATTCCCAACGGGAATCACATTGCAGTCTCTGATCCCACGGAGATGATTGCTATTTCTGGCCATCATCTCCGGCATAGGTATACTCAAGAACTTGAATACACAACTTGAATACTTTTGCTCTGAATCAAATTTGCTGGCCGTTTATTGCTTACTATCCATATATTCTGTGCATGATGTTACTCCATGAGGGGATCTGGATGCATGATGTTACTCATTGAGGGGATTCTAGATGCGTGAAAACGCAGTTCAACTACTGGAGTGAGGACCAAGATTCAAACCAGAAGAACAGGTTTGCACACATGCTCTAATTCTTATCTAGGTGCCTCCCTTCCCTTTAGTTTGCAGGCTTACTTATGATGCTACTGAGGAAGTGGAATATAGAATGCTTCGACTGCTCGCCTGGTTCCCCATCTGGAATCAATTTGCAGTCTCTGAGTACACAGGGGTGGTTGCTATTGCTCATAGCATTCACCTCCAGCAGAGGTACACTCATATACAGCACAGTTGTTCAAAAATGCTTAGACAAGACATGTTAGCAGTTTGCTATGCTCATTTGCATCTATTTCTGCTGTATGGTGTTGTCGTCTTGGATAAGGGGACATTGGAGTTCATGGGATTACAGCGATCAAACTCCCCTAGATGATAGAGCAAAGCTGGAGCTTCTGTAGGATGGAATGAAGAGAGGGAAGTTTTTCTTTGAAGGCATTTGCAGGGAGGAAGAAGATAGTGTGGAGGTAAAAACATAACATGGTTGCATTCTCTGTAAACATATGGGATATGTAGTTCATAGAATCAGTTAGCAGTAACTTCAGGTTTATTTTGTTCCTAATTTGGTTCACCTTGTCGGCTTTTGTGAGGCAAGCATGGGCTCAAACTTGTATCATTTTTCCATATGACATAAAATCCTATTTTAACAAAAAAAAATGTTATCCTCATGAATGTGGAATAAATGAGATCTGAAAGATTTTTTTGTTGCTCATGTGAATCTAAATATTCGTATGGTTGAAACTTTATTGTGATGTATATGTGAATAGAGATAAAAGGGGGATTACGGCCTGTGTGGCCAGGTGGGATGCCCGTGTGACATTTTGGGGATTTAAGGAGTATGCCATTTATTTGATTACATGTGAATGGATGTATAAGGGGGAATACGGCCTGTTGGCCATGTGGGAAGCCTGTGTGACATTTTGGGAATTTAAGGAGTATGTGATTTATTTGTTTACTTGTGAATGGTGGCATAAGAGGGATTACAGCCTGTGTAGGCAGCTGGGATGCCTGTGTGGTATTTTGGGGATTAATGGAGTATGTGATCTATTTGTTTTGTGTGTGTGGAGATATAAGGGGGAATACGGTCTGTGTGGCCAAGAGGTATGCCTGTGTGGCATTGGGGAGCCTGTGTGGCTAAGTTGTGGTTTGATGTTTGTGGATATTAGTAAAATATGATGATTAAGGATTATGTGATAAGTTTTGAGTTGATACAGATGCACTGTTTCTTTATTGTCATTGTTATATTTGATTTGCTATTTCATTTAAGTATATATTCTTTTTAAGGAGGGGAGTGGTACACCCCGAGTGTATGATTACGTACTGAGCTTTTAAGCCCACGTGTTTGTGTTTTATGTTAATTGTTGCAGAGCCACGACCACCAAGTACTGGCGAGGAGTGATGGAGGTTGTAAAAGGAAGCACAACGCCTCTGTTATATTTTAGTTGCATGTTAAATAAATACACTGTGTTTATTTCCACTAGACTTGAATCTTGTTTGTATGACGTATTTGGGGATAACTGACGTTGTAAGACTTACGTTATTATGGGCTTAGACCATATGACTTATATCATGTTATAATTTTGGTTATTAAAATTGCATAAATGGGATGGAGTATAGGCCAAATGAGCCTACACTGCCCTAACGGACCCGGTGAACAAGTGGTAAAAATTGGGTTCGTTACACAGTGAGAATGGCTCTAGGGTCTAAAAGAAAGATGACACTGATAGATGGAACTCTGGAGCCTCCAGACAACATAAATTCTGAGGAATATCATGAATGGAAGAGCCTAGATCTGATCGTAGCTTTTTGGATCTATAAGTCAATCGATAGAGATGTTCTAACAACGTTGCAATACACCACAATATGTACAAAGGACTTGTGGGATGAGCTTGGCGAGTGCCTCAGAGAATAAAAGGTCCCTATGGCTTTCAGGATCATAAGAGAGATTGGTGGAATCAACCAGGGCTTAGATAATGTCAATGCATACTTCAATAAGCACAAGTGGATTTGGGATGAGTAGAACTTCATAAGGTTGGTGATTAAATGCAACAGTGATGTTACATAAGATGAAAGAATAATGAAATTCATGTTCGACCTTAACTCAGATTTGGAGCAAATCTCCAGCCAAATTTTGGCTTCAGATCTGATTCCGACTTTGAACAAAGTGTACTCAACTACTCTTACAGTTGAAAAACAGCGTGAAGAAAGTGCTGCTATTTTCGAAACTAATGAACATGGGGCTTTACTTGCAAAGTTGAATGGTGGGGACAAAATAGGTGGACAAAAATGGCCAACTCGAGGTGCTGGACCATCTGATCGTGGTGGAATCAGGCCTGGTAATTCTAGGATGAAGTGGGTTAAGCTAAGGTGTGACTACAATAACGTCCTTGGTCATAAATCCAAGTAATCTAGACCGCATTTCCCAGATCATCAAATGCATACAACATACCCTTTTGAGATCATACATGGAGACATTTGGGGACTTTATGCCATTAAATACATAGCGGAACTTACCTTAGTGGATGATTTCAGTAGAGGAACTTGGATCTATCTACTGAACACAAAATCTCGGATTTACTCCTATTTAGTGATTTTATTGTGCATGATCAAGACTCAATTTAATGCATCAGTCAAGATACTCCAAACGAACAATCAGGCAGAATTCACTGGTTACACATTGTCAAATATCCTAGCTCCACATGTTATACTCCATCAAAGAAGTATGCAATATACACCTCAACAAAATGGAGTAGTAGAGAGAAAATATCGTCATATTTTTGGATATGACTCGTGCTCTCCTCTTTCACTTTTTATTGCCAAAGAACTTTTGGGAGAATATGCCTTAACTTCGGCATATCTCATCAACGGAATTCCCGCAACCACCCTCAAGCAGAAAACTCCTCTCCAGATACTGTTTGGAGAGCATCCTGTAAGGAATGACTTGAAAGTATTCTGGTGTTTGTGCTTTTACTCCAATACTGCACATCACAAACCTAAACTTGATCCTGGAGCCTTTAAAGGAGCCTTTGTTGGCTACTCATCTTTTGAGCAAAGGCTACAATATCTACAATCTAGAGAATAAGCAGATCATCATTTCACGTGATGCCATCTGCTATGAGTCTCAATTTCTGTTCTGTCATCTGGCTCACTTGCCCCTTCAAGCATCCACATTGATGAGGAACCAATCAAAGAAGTTCCTCCTATTCTCAAAAGCACAAGACCTCAGACTATGTAACGAACCCCATTTTTGTTAGAATATATTTAGGAGTTCGGTAGGGCAGTATGGCCCACTAGCCATACCCGAACCCATATTAATTTGCCCAAATAAGCCCAAAAATAACTAATAAAGATTCAACATCGAATCACAAATCAAATACATCGTAACAAGTACAGGTCCAAGCCCAGACGAAGGTTCAACAACACAAATGACAAGTGTCGGGTCCACGCCCAAGTTCTTATATCAAAACACAAACGACAAACTAAACACCAAGAGGAAAGTCACTCAACCGTGCCACCAGGTTCAACGCTGCTCTGGCTTTGCAAAGAAAAACATGCGGGTAAGTTCGTGAGCCACAAGGCTCAATAGGTGATCAAAATTGGGGGTGCACTTAAGCATAGTGATTCAACATATAGATTTACGAATAGGTTGTAGTCAAAATACAAGACATGTTGATTCATGTACTTCAAAATTTATTTAACTATCATGTTGCCAAATTCTATTTATAAACTACCGCAGAAAACACATACCATTCTAATCAATCTTTTGCATCAAACTCTTCAAAATCACTTACATCCTACCCGCATCAATATGGAATGAGGCACCACCCAGATATTACCCCTCCCGGATCACATCATACATAAACAAAACATTTTAAAGCACAAAAGCACAACATCATAGCAAGCATTGTTACACAAGGGTTTAATTCTGTCACCACTTCATGGGACCTCATGTTTAGCATCCTCACATCCTGGACCATTCCCCTGTCCTCACGCAATGACTTTTAACCGAGAAACAGGACCCTGTTCCATCCATTCGCTCGTCAATGCTCAGATCCTCAAGCCCTACCCTGTACCTTTCATCGTCTCCAACTCTTCCCTGACACAAATTGAACGTTCTGAATTTGGCCTCACCGATGAGAACCATTCACCTCTCATCACTCACTTTCCTATTCAGCTCTAGTGCAACGGTACGCAACCCACAGCTAACCATTCTGGCTTCCCCTCGAAGGGGTCATCCAGTGCTCAGTTCATCTCAATCTCTTCCTCACTCGCTCTGCTTCTCGTCGACCTCTCCCTGTGTTGCTCATGGGGTTTCACCATTCGCTCTGCCGCTCTGTCGCTCGTCGGCCCCTCACTGCACCGCTCACGGCATCTCACCAATTCTCTCGTTCACACTGCCGCTCTTCGGCCCCTTGTTGCGCTGCTCATGGTGCCTCCCTAGTTTTTGACCTCACAGCCACTCCATTACTCGCACCGTTCCACTCTGTAACACACTCTGTATTCTAGTTCGCAGCGTCCGCAACCACCACACCATATCACACTTATATCCTTCCCCAAATCAACCGTCATGTTAGCCTCAATCGTCTTGCAACCCATCGTCCATAACTACCTCCGGCCATTCCAGTCATCCGAGTTTTCATTTATAGATACCTGAACCCCATTCTCAACATCGACATGCAAAATCAATCACACGAAATCAAGAGACATTACGCCAATTCAAAACAGAAATCAAGCACATATACAAACAAACAAAGCATAACACACAAAGATAAGATCTATATAACATATAACAGTATATCGAGAATACATATCAACAATCAGAGAGGTGCAGAAAAATCCTTTCCAGAACGCTATCCTGCATTCAGGGCACAGCCTTAAGGTGTGGTCGGAATGCGAATTTCCATCCGCTCCTATTATCACGCCATGCAGTGCTTGGGCCACGAGCACCACCGATCGCACCTCCACTTCACGACGTGCCTCCATTCTCGATATCCACCACCTACCGTGATATCTCTCAATCCCAATCTGCTCCTCGCGACAGCATTCCGTCTTTTGCTCTCCAAAACCCTAACCCTCTTGCCTAGAATTGTTGCAGCTTTATACTAACACCCTTGCCTGATTTACCCCCTGCTTCCATATGGAGGAGATAGTCTCTGTCTAATCCTCGTGCTAACGTGATATCGGAAATCCTGGGCTACGCAATTACCCGGTTGCTGGTCTGGACCTATGTCATCAGCCCAACCCCCTACACTCACTTATTTAGATTTAAATAACATCATATAGGGCAGCCCACGCTTCGTGGGTCCCCTTCTCCGGCCGAACGCTAACCATGTGACTCGTATTCAAATATCACAAACATTTAACTCAAATTAGCTCCAAATAATAGTTTAATTAAATTTTGAAAATTCGCATAACTTACATCTCTCCATCCTAATAACGAGTTTCATCCTCAAACTCGTTGCCTCTGAGTCTCAAACAGATGTGGATACGCTTCCTTCATTGTGTCACTTGCTTCCAGGTGGTCTCCGCTTCAGATTGATTGCTCCATTGCACCTTCACATAAGAAACTTGTCGATTTTGGAGTCATACTGTCTTGTGGTCCTCAATCCTTCTCGGTTCCTCTACCCGACTTAGTTTTTCGGCTATGGGGACTTGTTTGCTGCCTAAAACATGACTCGTATTCCCCCACATACCGTCGAAGTTGTGAAACATGGAAGACGTTGTGCAATCTTGATAACTGAGGGGGAAGGGCCAGTTGATAAGCTACCTTTCCGACCCGTCCCAATATCTCACATGGTCTTATGTTTCTCGGAGTCAGTTTGCCACCTTTTCCAAACCTCATCACACCCTTAGTTGGAGAGACATTCAAGTACGCATTGTCTCCCACCGTCAGTGTCAAATGGCGACGTTTCTGGTCCGCCCAACTCTTCTGTCGATCCTGGGCCTTCTTTAAATGCTTCCAAATAATGATGATCTTGTTTTTGGCTTGTTGCACCAACTCAGGACCTAAATTGTATTTCTCACCAACTTCCTCCCAATATAACGGCGATCGGCAGCGTCGTCCATAACGAGCTTCGTATGGTGCCATGCCCAGGCTGCTATGGTAACTATTGTTGTACGCAAACTCGACCAAGGGAAGACTCTTCTTCCAGTGCCCCTTGAAGTCCATCACACACGCCCTTAACATATCCTCCAATGACTGTATGGTGCGCTTGGACTGCCCGTCCGCCTGCGGGTGATAAGCGATGCTTAGCCGCAGTTCTATACCCAAATACCATTGTAAGCTACTCCAAAAATTCAAAACAAACCGTGGATCTTGGTCAGAGATTATACTTAGAGGTATGCCATGTAGTTTCAAAATGTTCTCGACATGCAACTCGGCCATTTAAGGCACTGGGTCTGTAAGAGTCTTAGGCAAAAAATGAGCACACTTTGTGATCCAATCAACGATCACCCAGATGGTATCATGTTTGTCTCGCGGCACCACCGATAACCCTGAAACTAAATCCATAGCAATGTGTTCTCATTTCCACATCGGTATATCCAACGATTGGAGCTTTCCCCTGGCCTCTGATGCTCTGCTTTCATTTGTTGACAGGTCAAGCACCTGCTACAAAATCCGCAACATCACGCCTGAGGTTCGGCCACCAATACATCCTCTTCAAGTCCTAATACATCTTAGTGACCCCTCGGTGAATATTGGTTCACGACCGATGTGCCTCACTTAGAATGTCCCGCTTAAGATCCGGTTCATCGGGGATCCAGATCCTCCCAAATTTCATCTCTCTACCATCAACAACCGTCCTTTGTCCCGTCTCTTCCCTCTTGGCCCGTCTCTTCCCTCTTGGCCCATCCTAACACTTGTTGTATATTCACATCTCTACGTTGAGCTTCCCGTATTCGATCAACCAAACTCGATTCTGCACATAAAATTGCCATCTGTGCTGTAATAGAGTCCACCACCTTTACTCCCAATTCCTCCCATTCCCAAGCGAGCGTGGCAAACAACCGAGCGGTCCCCTTCCTACTCAACGCATCAGCCACTCGATTAGCTTTTCCCAGATGATACTAGATGTCGATGTCATAATCCTTAATTAACTCCATCCATCGCCACTGCGCATGTTCAGTTCCTTCTGGGTGAAAATATATCGTAAACTCTTGTGATCGATGTATATGGTACAACAAACTCCATAAAGATAGTATCTCCACACCTTCATGGCGTGTACCACCGCCGCTAACTCAAGGTCATGGGTTGAGTAATTCTCTTCATACTTCTTCAACTGGCGAGAGGCATAAGCTATTACCTTATCATTTTGCATCAAGACGTACCCCAACCCATTCTTCATAGTCAAACCCCTCTTTAGGTAATGTCAACACCGGGGCAGAAGTTAGTCGGTCTTTCAATTTGTTGAATCCCCTCATGAACGACTCGTCCCACTGAAATTTCACTTCCTTATGCATAAGCCTAGTGAGGGATCAGGATATCTTGGAAAACCCTTCAATGAATTTTCGATAATAACCCGCCAATCCCAAGAAGCTACGAATCTCCCCATCATCTTGGATTCTGGCCAAGCCTTGATGGTTTCCACCTTGCTAAGATCCACTGTTACCCCTTCTGCGGAAATCACATGTCCTAAGAAAGCGATCTCCCTGATCCAAAACTCACGTTTCGAGTATTTAGCAAACAAGGACTCTTCCCTAAGTCGGGTGAGCACAATCTTCAAATGTTCAGCATGAGTCTTCGGGTCAGGTGAATATATCAGAATATCATCAATAAAAACAACAACAAACTTGTCCAAATAATGGTGAAACACCATGTTCATCAACTTCATGGATACGACGGAGGCATTGGTCAATCCGAAGGGCATCACCAGGAATTCGTAATGGCCATATCGTGTCCAAAAGGTAGTCTTACTCACATCTTCAGTTTTCACTTTCATCTGGTAGTATCCAGACCTCAGATCTATCTTCGAGAATACACTCGCACCAACCAACTGATCAAATAGATAATCAATCAGAGGTAAAGGATATTGATTTCGAGTAGTGAATTTATTCAACTCACAGTATTCTATGCACAGTCGCATGCTCCCATCTTTCTTCCTCACAAACAACATGGGTGCAACCCAGGGTGACACGCTGGGCCGCACGTGTCCCCGATCAATTAACTCTTGTAGTTGAACCTTTAGTTCAGCTAACTCCTTTGGTGCCATCCTGTAAAGTGCCTTCGACACCGAGGCAGATCTTGGTATAAGTTTAATCCCAAACTCCACTACCCTGTCTGGAGGTAGGTGAGGCAAATCCTCCGGAATCACATCGATGAATTCCCGCACAACTGGTATATCCTCAATTCTCCGTTCCTGATCTGGGGTAGTCACAAGGAAGGCCAAGTAAGCATCATGTCCTCTATGAACCAATCATCCTGCCTGAATGGCTCAGATTATTTCCGTAACCGGTAGGTTTCGTGCCCCCGAGGCCCACCTGGTATAAGAATGGGGACTTCCCCGGCTGTTTAAATAGGACATTCTTATGCCAACAGTCCAATTGAGCACAGTTCGCAGCAAACCACTCCATCCTGAGTATAAGATCAAAGTCTTATATATCCAAGATGATGAGGTCTGATAGGATCGCCATACTGCCAACGTGAATCGGGCACTGTAAAATGCATTTCGTAGCTAACGTCGTCTTCTAGATAGGAGTAGATACCATGCAGGGCACTGTCATCATGCTGATCAGTGCACGAACTCTGTCCACGCACTGGGTCAAAATAAATGACCGAGTGGCGCCACTGTCAAATAAGGCATAGGCTAGACTTCCATAAACTCTCAAGTTACCTGACGCCTAATAGATCTATCCCCATGATAAGGTCATCATATCCACTTGTATCAACGAACCAACGTTTAATGAAGGAGAATAAGCAAATAAAGCACACATGCAAACCTTATCTCACATGGTGTACCTGCAATAACCTTGCCAACCTTTCCTCGGCCTGCTCATGTGTGACAGCATACACTTTTACACATCCCGAAGGGAGGGGTGGTGGTGGTGGTAGCAGTCCAGTGCCTCTGGTGGCCAGAGGTGCAGCACGGGGAGGTCTAGTAGGGTAAGTCAGCTGTCCATGCCCCTTCTTTCCGCAACTGAAACAAGTTTTGTGCTGTCAAATGTCTGTCCCACCTCCTGGATGGGATCTAGGGCTCGTGGAAGGGGGTGGGGGTTGCCTGTACGCATGGACAGAAATAGGAGCTCGTGTCTCGGTGTACCATGCCCTCTTGGCCTCACTCTCAGTCTCTAACAGTTCTGGTTCTACGCACGCCACTGCATCTAGTAATTCTTCAAACCGATTTGTCATCACAGTGTTCACTGCCACACGGTAAATCCTCAACAGTCTTTTTCAGAACCTGAGCATCTTCATCGTCGGATTCTCCATAGTTTGAGTTGCGTATCTGTCAAGCTCGTGGAAACGGGTGTTGTAATCCAGTATCGACTCCCTAATCCTCTGAACACAACTCTCAAACTCCCACAACTTCTGGATCATCCACGAATTAGGGATATAATAGCATCTGAACACGTCACCCATCGATATGAGCCCTGAACTCGCAAACTCGGGGCTATGCTTGCCCAGCATGCCTCAGCACTACCTCCAGATAGTATACTGCCACATCTACCTGGAGGTCCTCAGGTGTCTCACAAGATGTCATGTTCTTCTCAACCTCCAGTAACCACTCCTCTGCATTTCTAGGGCCTTTGTCACCCTTGAATATGCTAGTCCTTCGTTTGTGCATAGCTTCTTGTTGTGCACTCAGACCCTATCGCACTGGTTGTAGAACCAGGTTTGTAGCAATCAAAACCGAGTCATACATAATTGGTGCACTGCCCATGGCCGCCCCGGTTGATGGTCTAGCCATATATGCCGCTGCCATCACAGTGAGTACTCGAAATGTCTCAGCAGGTATCACACTCACCGATACCGGCGGAGCAGCCACCAAAGTCTCCTCTAGCCCCTCAGGTGCCGGAATAGTCCTCGATAGTGCGAGCTAATCAGCATGAGACTCCGTATCGTGCCTTGCCTCGTCCACATGGTGCGTGGTTCCATCAGTGGTAGTATGATTACGCACACGATGCCTACTCTCCATTTCCAGTACCAATTCAAACTGTCATTCTCACATGTACTAACACGTTGCTATAAATCAACATCTTTTATCTCTCCTAGTAATTCGGCGAAAGGTTTCCCTAAGCCCTATCGATTCCTCATCAACATGGTTAGGTGCAACCTCGCTCTGATACCAAATATAACGAACCCCATTTTTGGTAGAGTATATTTAGTGGTTCGTTTTGGCATTATGGCCCACTAGTCATACCTGAGCCCATATAAATTTGCCCAAATAAGCCCAAAAATAACTAATAAAGGTTCAACATCGAATCACAAATCAAATACATCATAATAAGTACAAGTCCAAGCCTAAACGAAGGTTCAACAGCACGAATGACAAGTGTCGGGTCCACGCCCAAGTTCTTATTTCAAAACACAAACGACAAACTAAACACTAGGAGGAAGGTCACTGACCCACGCCACCAGGTTCAATGACACTCTAGCTTTGTAAAGAAAAACATGCAGGTAGGTTCGAGAATCACAAGGCTTAGTAAGTGATCAAATTTGGGGGTGCACATAAGCATAGTGATTCAACATATAGATTTACGAATAGGTAGTAGTCAAAATACAATACATGTTGATTCATGTAGTTCAAAATTTGTTTAAAATCATGCTGCCAAATTCTATTTATAAACTACCGCAAAAAACGCATACCATTCTTATCAATCATTTGCATCAAACACTTCAAAATCACTTACATCCTACCCTTATCAATATGGAATGAGACACCACCAAGATATTACCCCTCCTGAATCACATCAAGCATAAACGAAACATTTTAAAGCACACGAGCACAACATCATAGCAAGCATTGTTACATAGTGGTTTAATTCTGTCGCCACTTCCTGGGACCTCATGTTTAGCATCCGTGCATCCTGGACCATTCCGTTGTCCTCACATAGTGACTTTTAACCGAGAAACAGGACCTTGTTACATCCATTCACTCGGCAAGGGTCAGATCCTCAATCCCTCCCCTGTACCTTTCATCGTCTCCGACTCTAACCTGACACAAGTGAACGTTCTGAATTCGGCCTCACCGACGAGCACCATTCACCCATCATCACTCACTTTCCTGTTCAGCTCTAGTGCAATGGTACGCAACCTGTATCTAACCATTCCGTCTTCCCCTCGAAGGGGTCATCCCATGCTCAGATCATCTCACTCTCCTCCTCACTCGCTCTGCTGCTCGTCGGCCTCTCCCTGTGCCGCTCACGGCATCTCACGATTTGCTCAGCTGCTCTGATGCTCGTCGGCCCCTCATTGCATTGCTCACGGTGTCTCACCAATTCTCTCGTTCACACTACCGCTCTTTGGCCCCTCGCTGTGCCGCTCACGTCATCTCCCCGATTTTCAACCTCACAGCCACACCATTACTCGCCCCGTTCCACTCTATAACACACTCTGTATTCTGGTTCACAGCATCCGCAACCACC
The DNA here is from genome assembly GCA_025802335.1 of Pinguicula primuliflora. Lineage (NCBI taxonomy): Eukaryota > Viridiplantae > Streptophyta > Magnoliopsida > Lamiales > Lentibulariaceae > Pinguicula > Pinguicula primuliflora. The sequence continues at coordinate 436 of JAOYMZ010054323.1, read as the reverse complement.
ATACCATATCACACTTACATCCTTCCCCAAATCAACCGTCACGTTAGCCTCAATCGTCTCACAACCCACCATCCATAGCTACCTCTGGCCATTCCAGTCATTGGAGTTTTTGTTTACAGATACCTAAACCCCATTCTCACCATCAACATGCCAAATCAATCACACGAAATTAAAAGACATTGCGCCAAATCAAAACACAGATCAAGCACATATACTCATAAACGAAGCATAACACACGAAGATAAGATGTATATAACATATAATAGTATATCGAGAATACAGATCAAGAATCAGAGAGGTGCGGAAAAATCCTTTCTAGAATGCTATCCCGTATTCCAGGCATGGCCTTAAGGTGTGGTCTGATGGGACGAATATACGTCACGCAAATGCGCAAGTATACGCAGTCGTACAAGTAATAAATCCTTGGCAAGCAAGG
>JAOYMZ010054312.1:0-13659 GCA_025802335.1 Pinguicula primuliflora | reverse complement strand
CGAGAATAAGTCAAGTGGGCTTCCCATTTATCTTTATGTTGGGCTTAAACTTTAGGCCCAACAGATTTTATTCAATATGGCCCATCGACATAAAGGACAAAATCTAATCTTTTATACGGGAAACAATTCTGATATTTTACATGTCCACTAAAGACTTGTTTATCAATAGGACCAACCACATTGTTCATCGTGTGACCGTGTGTGACTAAATATATATACACCTAATGGTCTAAATGTTTAGGCCCACACATGTAAACAAAATATGCCAACATACATGTCCAGGTCACAATTGTTCACGAAAATAACATGCTTTATTAACAAATAACAACCTATGTACGCAACCCAAATATCATAACTGGAGAACTTTCACCCATAACTCAGGCTTTCATATTCAATTTTTCTACAGCATTAATTAACAACTATAATTATGTGTTATTGTGAGTTGCATTTAATGAGAAATGCTATACGGCATTCAGAAATGACACCTCCATCGCACCCATAGGCCTGTGAGCACACAAACACCAACATTGGTGTGTGTGTGCATGTGTGCAAAGTGTGCGATGGAGATGTCATTTCTAGGTGCCGTATAACATTTATGTGCATTCATAGTGCAACCACCTAGATAGTTGTCAATTGGATCAAAATTGATATAGTGAGGACCGAATCTAGTGTGTGTGCAGTGAGGTAGCTCAAGGCACACTATGCAGTACTTATGTGGCACTGCGAGTTTGGTGCGTCAGATGGACCGGTGTTTAATACTTTTGCGTGGGGCTAACCGGTCAATGCCACGATGACACTGTGCACTATGCACTATGCAGTGAGGAACTAAGTTCATCGTCCCCCTTCCTGAGGGCCTAGTTTAATCAATTGAAACTTTGGTTGTAAACAATCTCATGAACAACTTCAAATGAAACTGAAAATTCCATGCCATATCTTTTTGGACCATGTAGAATCTTCTTGCCAGGAAAAAAAATGGATCCAAATCTGCAGCAAGTCCCAAAGTCTGATATTTGTGGATATTTAGGGTTCCAAGATTCCCCTATACACCAATGGAAACACATGACAAGTGAAAGTGAAAGCCAAATAAAGAAAAACGTTGCCAAATTGACTCTTAACATTGACATGATCCCACTTTATAAGATCCTTCAACCCTCTCAAGTTCAAGTCAATATCTGCCCCTTCATTCTCAGACACAAATTTATGCTGTACAATAAATGTGTAAGACAGATACATACACATGTATAATATAAAGTATATATACAGTCATTTGACATGGTTCTGCTTAAGTGGGAGGTTCTGAAAGCAATAGCTTGTTTAGTTCCACTTCATCAAACCCCATCAGCATAGAAAGAAATGCAGAATGGTCGTTTTTTCTTCTCTTGGATGACTCTGAAACCTGGTAAGTATCCTTCACTTCAACTGCATTGGCATCTGATGCATCTCTTTCCTCAGCATGTGTGCATGTCTGCTTCGCTTCTACCTTCGAACCTGTGGTGGTTTCTGGATGATGATGGATGCGAGACCTGAAGTTGACGACATCTTCGTTGCGATGAGCGTAAACGACACCTAAAAGACGCAAACAGTGGTAGCACTGTCAAGATGAATAAGCACAGGATGGAAACAAGGAGGTGCAAGAGTTGCTGATATTTGCTATAGAGGAATTTTCAGTAGAATTGAAGAGTTTAGGAAGCATATATGCAATGACTACAAGACCTACAATACTTCTTTCAGATTTTCTTGCATAACTGGAGAACTCTTCAGCAAACGAAGTGAGACTCACTCAGCAAGCTGGTTTCAAATATAAACCAAACCAAACATACCCAGTAAATCTCACCCTTAAGCAAGGTGTGGGGAGGAGCGTATCCCTCAACAGAATGGGAAGATTATTTCTATGGAGCCATGTCCCAATGAGCTACCACTTTAGGACATGGTTTCAAATATCATGTCCTAAAAGAAGAGACCAACTATTGACAGTTGCTTAGGCTACTTGTTGTTACCTCCCTTTTCTGACTTTCAGCAATTGAAATAACACAATACAGGAAAAAAGTGGAAGCTCATTGGCTCACCTAGATCTTCGAAAAGAGGGTCGACCGCTGCTTTTCTCTTATATTTAGGTTCAAGTGTTGAAGTCTTCATTGTTGTTTCTTCCTGTGGAATGTCCAAACTCATACCAAGTTCCATCAGGTTAAGCTTTGGATGGTCATCGTGATTGGGATGTTGTTTCTCATGGTTTCCGGGCAATTCGATGATCTCTCTCGTGAAGAGCTTACTGGAAAGATCACGGAACAAGTTGCAGATTCCGAAAAGCTCACCCTGAAACTCTTTCCGATCCTTCACAAATGAACCATTATCAGATAAGAGAATGACATGGCTTGCACTATCAAAAAGAGTTGTGGGGAGAGGAAACATCTAGTTTCTTCACCTGAACTCCTTCGAAATATCGCTTCTCCATTTTCCCTGCCACAGCAATATTTGAAAGCTGCTGCTTATATACCTGCCTGGTGTAGACAAGTTCCTCGACAGAACCGGCTGCAAGGAGACGAAGTACAGTAACATGCCGCTTCTGGCCATATCGAAAAGAACGATCTTGAGCCTGCAAATCCTGAGCAGGATTCCAGTTCGGATCGAATATTACTACACGGTTTGCGCTGACAAGATTTAGACCGAGCCCACCAGCACGAGTTGAAATCAGAAACACCTGAAGTAAGAAGAGTTCAGTTTCCAACTCCTCAAGGATCATAAATGTGCAGCAATATGTCACATGACAGAAACATACCTGCTTACTGGGACTGGAGTTGAAGCCATCCACTAGAGACTGGCGTGAACTAGTTGGAGTAGAACCATCAAGTCTCGAAAAGCTGTAGCCTTTACGTATAATGAACTTTTCGAGTATGTCCAGCATCCTGTTACATAGGATCTGTCTAATAATGTATGCATCTAACAGATATAAAATAATTTTTGATCTTGAAAAAACTCATTGATCAGCCTATCTCCATACACACAGATCATGGCTACAAAAACTAATCACTCAGCAGCCTCGGTTCAAAGTAAGATTAATTTTCATTGAAGGCCATGAAGAGGGAAAATTTACGGCAAGATATGATCATATATTCAAATTCCTATATTTGAATAGTTCTTTCACCCCTTAAGATCAGTTTACTCTCATCTAATTACCTGACTGAATAACTGAAGAGAAGAATCTTGTCGCCTTTGGAGATCCAGGAGCCCATCAATCTCTCCAGAGCTTTCATTTTACCACAGTGTCTGACGTCACTCAGACCCATGAAACTGTCATTCGGAGCACTGCCTCCGGCTATATAAATATCTTCTCCGAATACGGCGGAAGCGAATTCTTCATCTTTTCGCTGCTTATCTGGATCATCTTTTGAGTTCGGCTTGATTAGCTCGAGGTGATTGCTTATCTGTCGAGTATCAAAAGTTCAATAAGAGAACATCTAGAATTGAAGGGTATGATCTACAAAACTGGTTTCTACTCTGAAATATTCATTGTTATTATAAAGGGAAAAATGCATGCAGTCCTAGAAAGTGTCACTAAGGTCTCATAATCTGTAGAAATTCATGCCAAAAAGCATATGGTGCATGGATACCTGCTGAAGCTTTACGAGGCATGGAAGAACAAGGCAAAAAGGGCAAGAATCACAACCATCCGGATTATCACGATGAAGATAAGGCCAGATGGCACCGTTCGGAACTGTTCTCTTGCAGCACTCAACCTGTTTAAGAGGACTGCCACAACTACATGGAAGGTCCTTATTTATGAGGCACTGAATGTCAGGCAACTGCAGCATCCTCTGGTAAGCCCGTTTTTGCAACTCTGTCATAGCACAAAATACGATATTATCCTCCTTTCCCATCATAAGGTGCCCTATAGTTTCATCTTTAGTCCTTCGAAGCATATATTTCTGCAAAACAGACATTAAATGCTGCTTTCTCTCCTCTGCAACTTGAACGAATCTTTGTGGTGCACTCAACCTCTGGCCAAGCTTGAGAGGTTCATCGTAAAATTCTCGAAAATGTTCCCGAGTCCCTAAGCCACCAGGTACTACCCAATCAAATAAATTGAATAGTTCCATGATCTTATTCTGCATCATAGTTCCAGTAAGGCCATAACGCTTTAGTGTTTTAATCTTCAAGCATTCATTATAAAGCTTTGATTTTTCATTCTTGAGCCTGTGCGCCTCATCGACAACTACAATCTCCCATTGAATATCTGACAGCATGCTACCTTGTATTCTATACGTGTCGAAGCTGGTTACAAGAACCTCAACATCACGATTTCCTAGCTTGTCGATGATCAGATCCCTGTTTGCTCCATGGTAAACAGCAACTTTAAATGTTGCCCAACTAGAAAATTCACTTTCCCAGTTAAGAATGACAGAACTTGGGCAAATGATTAAAACGGGCCCCTTCTCAATTTGTTTACCCTCTTCAGATGCTAAATCTGGCTCTGAACCTTTCCCATACACAGCAGCCAAGAAAGCAATTGTCTGAATGGTCTTTCCCAATCCCCTGACACAAGCATGTCATCGGATTGCAAGGAGCGAATACAACAGGGGAATAATTTAACCGCGACAATGGAGGCAATAAAACATGAAAGGGGACTAAATGCGAGATAAGGAAATTTCAATCAGTATAAAAGAAGCTTGATATGTGACTGCGTGTAAAAAATACGCCAAGATCCAGAAACTTATATATTTGGCATAAATGGCATGACATCTAAAGCAGAATAGAGATACTATTTGCAATTTTCTTTTACAATTTCTTGTAGAAAGTTTGACACCGATTTAGTTTTCAGTAAAGAAAGCACTAAAGTTTTGGCTTCAGTTAAGCAAAAGATTCTGTTTCATTGCCAATGCTGGAAAGGGGAATGCCAAGCAGAAGAAATAAAAAGAAATTTACAAAGAAATAGTGAGTTAAATAATGGAGCAGAATTCCGCTGAAAGCCTAGATTCACTTTGGAAACGATCTCATTGAACCACTTTCAGAAAGATAAAATATCAGACACTGATACTCACATGTCATCTCCTAGAAGTCCTCCATGGTTGTTTCTGTACAAACTGTACATAAATTTCACACCTTGCCGTTGATGTTCCAAAAGTCTACTATTTATAGATGCAGGAACCTGCACATATTTAAAAATGGAAATGAACATTACCCACTACACGAAATACCTTCATCACAGTCAGACAGATCAGGAAAAAATTCTTAGAACCAAATTCAACTTAAAATCCCAAGGAAACTTGGTATGAAAACTTAGCCACAATGTCAAAGACCATGGTAGAATCAAAGAAATTTCGAAAAGTGTTCCATATTCCAGTCAATTCGTTATGCAATGTAGACGAGGTGAACTAAACCTTTTAACAACAAACAAAGTTCAAATACTTTCTTTCTGGTGGCAATTTTTCTGTAAGTGGAGATAACTACGTCCAAGCATGTACACAGACGGCCAACAAGAAAACATACAAGTGCCCTTGACGCATGTTAGAGACATTACTTTGTATACGGTAGAAATTAACTATTAAATCTCCAAATATTCTTAATGTACAAGGAGTTAAAAAGCTAATTATCTCTGTGTTGCAGTTCGGGAATACCGTAAAATAGCACATATTAAGCAGCAACGAATTAAAAATACGCCAGCAGCACTGGTGGCGCAACAGACCTAAGAAGGTTAATTTTTTTACCATGCAGGAAGGAGCCAAATCCAGTACCAGCAGCTAAGCAACACAATCCAGAACCGAAAACAAAGATAGAGACCTCAAGCATTACATATATAATCCAAAGATAACTGGGCACTTCCAAAATCACCTGAACTACCGGAGATTCTCCCGGAAGAGACAGAAGAAGGGGTTCGTAAGGCCCACTGATGTCGATATGAAAAGACTCCAACTTCGGATCTTTCGGGCCATATTTTTCTTCTTCATCCTCTTCTACTTTCTTCTTTGCATCAACTTCACTCTCAGCCCTCAAATTAGCCTCCCTTTTCACGTTTCCCAATTGAGATTCTGGATAGAAATCGGTATCTTCATGGAGACGCAATAGCTGCCGGTACACCGACGATTTTGGGGGCTTTCTTGGATTAATCGACGAGTCAGAACCTGAGGAAAATTGAGAAGAGGAGAAAAAAGAAGGTTCTGAAGACAATAAATTGCTCTTGCAGGGCTTCAGCGCCTCTCTGAAAGCGTTCAATGACATGGGAATTTCGGAACTAAATTTGATAAAAAGATGGGAGAAGATCTTTATCCCAGACCCAGATTGTCAAGGTTCTCACTGTAATCATTTGACGTGAATTTGTTCAAAGAAATGACATTTTCTATGAATCCAAGATGGTACGAGAAAACCGCTGCTACTGGGGGGTGTCTTGGTTTCTGCACCATTTTCAATTCAAAAGTGCTGCGTGTATACAAGATAGTTAAATTTCATTAAAATACGAATAATGCTAGTTTTATTCTCTTTTGAGACTTTATTATTAAATTATATGATGTGGTAAATATCACAATCACTCAATAAAAAAAATCATACATAAAAAGTGTAATTGTGATGCTTGCCACATCATGAGATTTAAAAATGAGGTCCCAAAAGAGGGTACATGTAGCATTACTCTTAAAATAATGAACGATTACATGGTAATGTACAGAGCGGAAGATGATATGGGGAGTAAAAATTTAGGCAGGAAAAGTACAGGAACACACTTGGCAGCATACCATAGGTTATGGAGTCACCCCACAATTAATGGTCTTCCAATAATGTGTTGACATGTACTTTTCTTATTGTTTTCCTTCTCCTTATCATTTTCCGTACAGAGCTATCAACCTAAACTTGCTATACAGAATCATAACTATATTAACAGTAATCTGGGTGAATGAAGCCAATCGTTCATTGTAAGCGTTGCTCTCGAGACTCCATTCCTTGTAGCCAATACCATTGGATTTGTTTGGATATTTGGCTAACATTGTGTGGTCCTTCCCTGTCAAATCTGACGAGGTTATGCTCTTTCTCGATATACCAAAGGGTTGCTTGCTATATTGCCTTTGCAATCCCCTTCTCTCTTTTGCTCGAGAAGTGCAGTGAGAACGCCTGCCACTGTTCTGTTAAGCTTGGTTGTTCTGGCATGGTGAAACCTAGCCAATCTGCTATATTTTCCCAGATTTCCAATGCATGGGAGCATTGACAAAAAAGATGAGCAATAGATTCTTCCGCAAGTCTGCACCATACGCACAGAGTTACCTGTTCGGATACTAGTACCCCTCTTGATCTCAGATTGTTCATTGTGGCTATCATTCCCTGTAGTGCTCTTCAGACAAACACCTGTGTTCTCTTAGGTGCAAATTTTCCCCATGCAGTCGGTAAGTGGCTTCTGTCTAGCTCTATGGGATCTAATTCTTCATATTGTATTGCCTGGTATGCACTTGACACTGTAAATTTTCCAGTAGGATCAGCTTTCCATCTCTAGCAGTCGCTGCTTGTGCTGTTTGGTCTGCTCAAGGATGCTATATTGCCCATCTGCAGCAACTGGATTTCTTCCCATTTACGAAGGCTCCTTCTGGATCTCATGTTGGCCGCCCATTGGTCCTCTAGATGGTGCATAGCTGCTTGTACTGTGATGTCTCTGTCCAATGACAACCGATAGAGCCCACTAAACCGTGTTGCAAATGTCCCCTCTCCTATCCAATTTGTTGTCCAAAAGAGTGCTGCATTGCCTGAGTGTATACAGATTTGTAACTCTTGCAGAAACCATGTTCCTGTTGTGCTTACATTCCAGATATCACTCCACACCTTCGAGGTATTATCAGGCAAGGTTACTAAGTCTAGGTCAGCCATATGATCAGTTGGATGGAAATACTTAGCTCGTATAATGAGGCTCCATAGATTTGTGGCTTCTGAGATCTATTTTGCTAGCAGTGCTTTGTTCATTGCTCTCAGATCTTTGATTCCTAGTCCTCCTTCTGACCATTCCAGGCAGAGATGCTTCCATTTGATTCAGTATATAGGTCGTTCTTGCTGTGATGATTTCTGCCACGAAAACTTAGTGATTAACTTTGTCATTTTCTTGATTACCTGTACAGGAGCATAAAACATTGATAAGTAGTATAAAGTTAGTCCTGTAAGCGTAGATTTAACCAAGGTTAGCCTCCCTGAAAAATTCAACAGCTTGTGCTCCCATTTGTTCAGTTTTGCCTCCATTTGTTGAATTAATCCCACGATCTAATTCTTCCTGGGTTACCTAATATTGGCAGTCCTAGGTAAATAAATGGGAAATCTCCCTGCTGACATCTCATAACTTCTTCACAAGTTTCCAAATCAACCGTGTTGAGATTTAAACCATAAATTTGGCTCTTCAGAAAATTTACAATAAGACCGGAAAGCAATTCAAATATCATCATGATTCTTTTTACTATCTGAACATTACTCATTGAGGCTTCAAAGATTATCAGCGTATCATCAGCATATTCGAGATGTGAGATCTCATATTGTTCAATCCTAGTTCCTGCAATCAAACTTCTAGCTGCTGTTGTTTTCATTAAAGTGTGCAAACCTTCAGCAACAATCAGAAATAACAGTGGGGAAAGATGATCCCCTTGTCTCAACCCTATGTTCAATTTGAATTCACCAGAACTAACTCCATTTACCAACAATGATGCATGAGCTGTTGATACACATTCTATGATCCAATTCACCCATTTCATACTGAAACCGAACTTAATCATCATCTGCTGCAAGAATCCCCAACTCACAGAGTCGAAGGCCCTAGTAAAGTCCACCTAAAACATCAGCAAAGGCTTCTTGTTTCTTTTATAGCTGTGTAATATCTCATTGGCAATCAATACACCATCCATGATTTGCCTACCTCTCAAGAAGCCAGTTTGTGTTTTCGGTATAACCTTTCCCAGAACCAGGCTCAATCTTTCAGCCATTAGTTTTGCCAAAATTTTATATGCACAACCCACTAAAGATATTGGTTTGAAATGTTCCATTCTCGAAGGGTTAAGAATTTTGGGGACTAGTATAATCCATGTAGATGTTAAACCCTTGGCAATCTTCCTAGACCTCAGGAATTCTTGCATGAACTGAATGAAATCTGTCTGTATCGTGCTCCAGTGCTTCTGTAAGAAATAAAAGTTGAAGCCATCTGGGCTCGGGCTCTTTTTAGGCCCACAGGAGAACATTGCTGATCTGATCTCTTCTTCTGAGAATTCTCTAACCAATGTATGATTATCCTCCTCTGTTACCCTCTCCTCAACTGGTGTATTAAGCAACAGTTTAGAGTAGCTTTCTTTGCAATATTGGTCTCTAGAGTGTTCATAGATTCCTTTTTTTGCCAGGTGAACGTCCCCTGTCCAACTACCATTCAGTTCAAGATCTCGGATAGTGTCTATATTCCTATTTTTCATCAATCTTGAGTGGAAAAAATTTGTGTTCCCATCTCCTTCCTGAATCCATTTTGCTCTAGATTTTTGCAGCGCTATCTTTTTTTATCCAATGTTATTTTTTGGAGGTTGAACCAACATTCTCTCTTTAGTTCAGCATCTTCTTCCGTTAGTATCCTTAATTCAGTTTTAAGGTCATATGCTGCAAGCTCCAACTTTAATCTTTCCAATCTCCTATCTACATGGCCGAAAGAAATCTTGTTCCATTGGTTGAGTTTGCCTCTCATTTGCCTCAACTATCCAGTTGCTTTCAAAGAACTTCATTCTGTCTGCACTGTGATAGCAAAGTCCTTTTGGTCGTTCCAACAGTCTAGTGTTCTTGTTGCTTTAGGCCCCCAATTGACATTTTCGATTTTAAGTCACACTGGGGTATGATCTGAGACACTACGATCAAGTCTATATTGATAGGCATCTGGCCATGTATTAATCCATTCAGTTGACAACAGAAATCTATCAATGCGGCTAAAGCATGTCCCTCGTCCTGTATAGCATGTGTATTGCCTCTTCTGGAGTGGCAGATTAATCAGTTTAGCTTGCATAATGAATGTGGTGAAGTCCAAAATTTCTCTTACCGCAGGAGCAGCTTGGCTCATTCTTTCCACCACATGACATATCGCATTGAAGTCCCCTACAATACACCATCTGTCATTTTGAGTAGATGAAGCTTCCTGCAATATTCTATGCCATAACCCTCTCTTCTCTGCTACTGGCCCTGGACCATAAACATTCATGATATGCACCTATACATTATCCTCCCCTCAAAGTCCATTAATGTGCAAAAAGCCATCCCCTGAGTTCATGCTTAGTTTCTGGAATACTGCTTTCTTCCACACTATTAATAATCCACTAGCTCTACCTATCGATGGCTGATGGCACTACTCAATTTCCTTACTCGGCCATAAACTCTCACACAGCCTTGCCAAGCTACTGTTTTCTGATAAGGTCTCTGAGATCTGCTTTTTTAATCTGAGTTCCTAGCCCTCGAATGTTATAGGTAGCCACCTTCATTGGTTTTGTTATTGCGGAGATTGAATTGCTGGCTCATGTAGTAATTGTACCATCTTATGATATTCATATCTTTGCTTTGCATTCCTATTTATTTCTGCCAGTTCGCTGATCATTCTATTTTCTGGTTCTTCTGATGAAACTCCTAGATCTTTTGCTAGTTCCCATACTCGTGTAGCTTCTTCCACAACTGCTACTACATCTGTCCCAGTTTCTGCAATTGTATATCCTTTGCCCAAACCATTTGTTACTTGACCCTCTTGATATTGTCTATCTCATCTACACATATATTTGCCGGTGGAGAGATTATCGCTTTTTAGATTTGGAAAGTATGCATTTTAAATCTATCATCTGATCCCAACACAGAATGGGGTATTCCTTTTCTTGTCTTTGCTAAGGTTCGAGGTGTCTGATTCAGTATGTCCTGTCATCCGAAAGGGTCAGAGTCCCCTTCTTCATCCAATGATCTTACCCGTGTTCTAGCTGTCGCTTTGGCCGGGGATCTCGACTGTGCTTGCAGCAAGGTCTGAGCATAACTTGTGGAAGGGGATCTTTGGTAGTTTGCTCCACTTTCAATGTCCTTAGCTTCACTAAATTCCCCCCACCCCCTGAATACGACAATGTTCTCCAGATATTAGGAGTTGATTTGATATACGGGACCAACGAGATTTATTGGCGTGCCAAAAGGAAAGTGAACCCACCATTCCTCTTGATCTGAGCTACCTCGTCCATATCAGTTCCCCGTGTATCTACCTCAGGCTTGTTTGATTCTGTATGCTTGTGCGCTTCAGGAATATTGCATTTTACAATCTCCAGTACATTATTCGATTTTTTTGCTGATTTTTCCCTTTACTCCCTCATATGCTTACTGTTCTCAGCATTGCAGTCCTTCAGCATCTTTTCTGGGCTATCATTATCTCCCAGGTTAAATTTACTTCCCAGGTTAACAGCACTTTCGTCTGCTGGTTCTTCATTGCTCGAGTCCCTTTCTGTGTGTACAAGTTTCTCTACCAGACCCACATCTTCTGCCTCTCGAACTACTTCCCCTGAAGGTCTTCTAATTTTCAGTTCCTCATTCGCAATCCCGCTGACCATACCTGAACCACCTTCAATGACCGCTCACTTCACCACATTAGCTTCTTTAGGATCGCTAATTGTAGCTGAACCATGTATTTTCGGCCATACCTCAGCCTGGAGACCCAACTCCCTGGTTACCACTGTTTTCCACTGCATTTTTTTTACCATCTTTATTGTTATATTGATAGCCAGCAACTCGTATGCCAGAGATTTCCTCTTCCATCATAATTTCAAAGCTCTCATCCCCTGACTTAATTCGGATTCTTCTCATAACCAGTTCAGTACAGTTGGTTAGTACTTGTATCCGTCCATATAGTATTTCAATTTTTTCAGAAGTTTTTTTTTTTTTTATCAATTTGCAACACTTCACCTAACTTCCCCACTGCTTCCTTGAAAAATTGATCACTCTAGCAATGGAGTGGAGTCCCAGTTATATGAACCCATACAGGTCTTACCAATTTCCCATTAAACACCTTCCATGGTCTTAGGTTGCAGATTTGCAAGGCCATTTGAGTTTTATCATCACTAAGCAACCGCAGCTTCATCTCCTCACTGTCTAGCTTGATAAGTACTTCTCCACCCTCGAGCCGAACTATCGAACTTTTTGCATAATCAAACTCTTCCAATATTCTGCTCATGGATGCATTTTCCATATCGAGACTAGGTAATCCCACCAGGCAATATTCCAGCCATTTTTTTGTCTTCCGGCAATGGGGTAAATTCTAGTTCTTCTACTGCTTCCTTGTTCTCTGCTTTTCTGTAGAGTGAATTCCACCACAAGGTGTGCCATTTGTACTTAATTAGTTCGCCAACAGTTCTTGCGTGGCTGACTTGAAGAGCCATTGTGCAAACTCTACATCCTTTTAACGCCTGCAGTAATAACATCGGATCTGAGTTTTTATCATATCGAACAAATCCATAACGCTTACATTGTATTTGTAAGTGTGGCGGTGTGTAGATATTGCGAACTTGACCGTGAGCGTGGAAAAAAACTTGCATTTCCTGTACGGATCAACTAGGGGGGAAGTTAGTTAAGAAAAACGAGATGGTGTTCGCCCGGATTTTCTCTATGTAAAAAGGCAATTTTTTGGACGGAAGATTCCTTTTTTCTTTGGTCTGTGGAGCTTGAATCGCAGGTTCATTATGCTTCTTCCGATTATCCACCAGAGTCCACTCGTTTTCCGGTCAGGGTGTGCTTCTTCTTCATCGATCGTGGTATTCTCGACAGTTACAAAGGGTTGGCCAGAATTGGGCCCGGGTAGCCTTTCCGCCACTCAATATACCGGCGACTAGCGCGCAAGATTTTGAGCAGAGAGTTTCATTTGCTTATGTAATTTTCTGCTTGCTTCGTCGAACCATCGAACACAAATTTGGGACCAGATGAGATTTCTGTCACTCGATGTATCGCACTTTTGGTTAGTAATACAAGTTTGGGATCGGATGATGCTATCCGCCACTCAATGTGTCCGACATCTTCATTTTTTGGCATTTTGTTGAGTTTTTTTGAGAGAGATTACGTGTAAATCGCACCTACTCAGTGTGTACGGAGAGAAGAATTAAACTAGATAAGCTCTTGCTTCACACTTCTCTCCAATAGCGTTGAAATTTTATGCTGTGTATACAAAATTAATTACACGACGTACCATAAAATATATTTTTTAAATAAAATGACGTCTTTTGAATTTGAGTTTCTCTCAACAATTTCAATTTTCAAGATGTTTCTAAAGTTTTCTTAAAAATCCCAAGTCAGCAATAAATAATAATGGAAATGCTACATTGCTTTTTTTTGCAAAATTAAAGTCATGTTTTGCGCAGGCTTCTAAAAATTATAATTAGATTATAAGATTTTTTTTTTAAAATGAGTGTTTTGTGCAGTAAAAGCACTACTACTACTTGTTCTAATTTTTAAAATTTCTCTCTTCTAAAAAATAAGCATGTCAGGACATGCTTTTTTTCCTTGTAAAAATTAGTATGACAATTTTGAAATTATAACAAACACGTAAACTATATAAAAGACAAAATTATCCTTATTATCATCTTTAATTAGTTAAATAAAGGATATTTTGGTAATCTATTATTAGTTTTATAATATATAATTAAAATTGAACATTAAATAAATATTTTTTAAGAA
>JAOYMZ010054311.1:0-29674 GCA_025802335.1 Pinguicula primuliflora | reverse complement strand
TGCTTGATTAAATCCTAGCAAAATATGTAGTGAATTAAGCTTAAGTTGTTACAACATAAAATCTAGTACCCGAATTCTTAAGATAGTGGAAAAGTGCATGTTTTGAGCTTAAATCTTGGTGTTTAGGGAATGAAATGGACTAAAATGTAGCATCCAATAAGCCCTAATTAGGTGCTTATCACCTGCTGCTACATGTTGCGTTTACCTTAATTCGGGCTTGTCCTTATATCTTCGGCCCATTACACATTTAACCCTCTTCGGCCCGTGATATATATATGTGCGAGTAGGCTTTCTGATTCATTATGTTTACTATATCTCTCTCTCACTTTCGACTGCGATATTTCACTATCTCTTCGAAACCCTCATTCTGTCCTTGCTTCATACACACAAATCGACCCTGTTCTTCAGCGTTTTGCTGAATCTGAGCTTGGATTTGGACTCTTCGAAACCCTTATTCTGGTTGTTTTGAACCGAAGATTTTGTAGTTTCGAAGTCGGAATCGTCAAATCTCCGAAACCATCAAAAATGACAGCTCGGTTTTTTGTCTTTCTTTTGCGGTTTCTGTGAAGAGCAGTGACAAATCTTGCCTCGGTGCATCTCAATTCATTTGATAAACAAGAGTTTTCAATTTTGTGAATTTCATTACGTATCTCTCTTTGTAATATTGATCTACTGACGTTTTCTGAGTTCGATTTCAACATTGAGCGAAGATTGTGGACCTCACAAAATGAAAGTGCTATCATGAAGTCATCGAAATCTTGTATCTATGGTGCATGAGTTTTATGTTTGCGTTGGCAAATTATGGTGCTGGGTAGCGGTAAAGGATTGTCATTTTGGTTCGAATGAGAGGTCATAAATTTTGTTGTGCTCTCTTTGTTTTTATAGATACAGCTGTATTGCCGTAAAAAATGTGATTGAAGGATTGTTTTGCGCGAGATGTTTATAATTCTAATTGTGCTTATAAGCATTTTTTTTAAATGAGTGTTTTGCATAATTCAACAATATTAAAAACAAAAACTAGCGCAATGATGTCAAAATTTGGAAAAAATTGCAAGAATACCAAACATACAAAAAATACTCATGCATGAGAATTCACGGTGAAGACATTAAACAAACACACAAAAGTAATAATATATGAATGTGTATTGCAAGACTATGGTAATCTTCCAAACACATGAATTAGATTTAATTAAATAGATGAAGGTTATTTTAGTAATTTAATGTTAAGTTTGTTATATATAATTAACACCTGATTATTTCTAAGTGAGGCGATAATGGCTAGGGCGACATGTAAACGCGATTAGTGTTTGCAATTTCACACAATTTGCCCTAACGTCTAGAATTCCCTCAATCCTTTCTCAATCCTGAGCAATTCCTATCGAATCTCCAGCAATCAATCACATTACACTAGTCTGACGGCCCCTTTACCCATCCCGCCTAGGCCGGCGGTAGATATGGCTTCACGGGCCAGTGCCGCAGGGGATGCGGCACCTCAATAACTAGACAAGTCCTTCGCTACTGTTCTACAATCAGGTAATCTCACCATGCAAAATGCTACTAATCGCCCTAAGTTATCGTATACGGTGTCCCAATGGAAGGGAGAACGAGAGATTGAATTCTCTGCTAAATCAATTGAATTTCTGGCCACTCCTTTCAAACAAGCTTTGGTTGGGAAATTTAGCCACTGGAGACCTTCAATGGATGACTTAAAGAAAGGTATCATGGAAATTGGATTAAAAGCAGATTTCACTATCGGCCTAATCGATCAAAGGCATGTCCTTTTGCGCTTCAAAAGTGATGAAGACCGCAGGAGAATTTGGATGAGAGAAATAATGGTCATTCAAAGGCTACACAATGAGAGTCTTCCGTCGGTCAGTCGACTTTTGCCACAACATTGAACCACATTCATCTCCGGTATGTATTTCACTTCCCAACTTGCCTCTGCACCTATATGATCGAGAGAGTATCTATGCTATTGCTACAAGAATAGGTGAGCCTATCATGATGGATCAATCCACTATAACGCTGAAGCGGCCAAGTGAAGCCCATGTGTGTATCGATCTAAATCTATTGGAGGATCCTCCAAAGAGGGTGTGGTTGAAACTGGATGATACTAGATTCGAACAAGAGATAAGATATGAATACATCCCTCCTTATTGCAAATGTTGAATGAAAAAGGGCCACGCCCAAAGGGAATGTAACTGAAAATGATCCAAGAGGCACGCTGAAAGATACAGGAGCAGGAAACAATCCTAAGGCTAAAGAGGCTACTCAAGAAACTAGTAGAAAAGATGATAAAGCCTCCCAGTTTCCCACAGGAAAGATATCAAATGCAGATAAGAACACTGCGAAGGCTAATAAGGATGGTCAAAGAAAGGAACTCAAGAATACTAAAAATGCTCCAAAGACTCACTGAGTAGGAAAATGTTGGAGTGGCAGAGAAAGAGGGCAAAAGGGAAGAGTACAAAGGTATACAGAATAGTATAAAAGACTACGACTGACCAAGAACATCCCTCCTCCAGCAACTTGCCACTGGTAGCTGAAATTACTTGGGGGAAAAAGGATGAAGCAGAAGGGCAGAAAACATCAGAAACAAGCAAAGTCAGGATCCTTATGAACGAAAGGGCGAGAAACCAGGAAACAACCGATCAGACTGAAGCAACAGGATCCAAAGTGAGACCACCAGGTCAAAACAATGAGGAAAGGATTCATCTCCAAGATGCTGACAGGAGGGAATCAACAGGATCGATCCCCTGAGAAGGTAAGTCTGCTAACCCAAATATCTTTGATAATGATATGCTTATCTCTACATTAGGCCATGTATGTGCGGATAACTTGATAACTGTAGAAGAAGGCATAGCAGAAGTAAATCAGACCACTAAATTATTGGAATGCAGAATGTAGACAATACCTCCCCGAATAATATACCAGAACCTGCAAATGAATTTAGGGAACTCGATGCAGAGTCAAACTTAAGGCAGAACATCAATAACCATACAGGCAAAGAAAATAATGTTGTTCATAATCTACTTAATGCTAATGCTCCAATATATATTCCTACTCACTCCCTGATTCAATCGAACCTATCAGAACCACTAAATCCTGGAATTATTCTATCAGAGCAGGTAATCAAACAAGCCATTCAGAAAATCTATCAACATCACCCAAATCTAGTATCTGAAATAGTAAAGGACATAATCTCAAAAGAGTAGAAATATTATAAATCTATCAGAAACACCTATTGAGTCAAATGATCCTAAGGATACATCTCCAGCCCAATATCCCAAATCTAGCTCAATCAGGAGCCATCTCCCCACCAATTGCCCCAGCTCAGGTAATAAAAAATCAGGATCTAAAAAAAGCTCTATATGCAAAAGGAAGGGATTAAGCAACCAGACTTGTAGAATTCTAACACAATAAGAGGAAGGGGAATCTATGACTCATAATGAACAAGAGGTAGGGGATCCCACTGCCAATCAGGTTGATAATGGAACAGTAGATATTAACATGCCTCAAGTGCGAGAAAATGCTAACCTTACAATAGAAGAATTTGAGAGCGAATTAAATTACTCAAACTATTTCCCAACAGATGAAATGATTCCTATCAAATCCTTGATAGTTGATTTAAGAATTGGATCACCATCTCCAACCACAGTACCAAACACAATGTCAGAGAATGAAGAGAGTAGTCCCCAATAGATGGTAATAAAATATGGCAAAGTGCGGCAGAACGAAGTGACTCTAAAGAGGAATTCTCAGTTCACAAATCTAAGAGGTACAAAAGGTCCCAAAAAAAGAAATAAATTAAACACTGATCAGATTACCTGAACAACCTCCAGCCTCAAAACTCAGCAAAAAATAACTCAAGATACCCAAAACGAAACATATCAAAACAATGACAAAGGGACTAATATGGAATATAAGAGGAGTAGGCAATAATACATCCTCTAAAAGGCGACTACTTAGGCTAGTAAGACTTCAAAATCTACAGTTTATAATTCTGCTGGAACCAAAAGTAATGAAAGAAAAACTCAACCTTCTCATTAAAAAACTTGGTTTTGCTTTTGGTGTAGCTAATTGTGCAGGGACAATTTCGATTATGTGGAAAAGCTCTATAAACTGCTCAATTTTTATTGACTCCCCACAAGTTCTAATTATGCAATCATAATTTAGTAATGGAGCAGAATTTTGTTATTTATGATGAGTATATGCTAGTTGCAACACACATGGGAGAAAGGAATTATGGTAGGTAATGAGGCAAGTATGCAATGCGGTTGTAGAGCCACTGTTAATAGGTGTGGATTTTAATATGGTATACCTAGCAGAGGAAAAGAACGGAGGAAACCCTATCAATCTGCAATCTACCGCAGATTTCTAAAGAAGCAATTCAGGATTGCTGCCTCACAGATGCAGGCTTTACTGGAAACAATTTTACTTGGTGCAATAATAGACGGAGGCCAGCAAGGGTTCTAAAGAGACTAGGCAGCGTGCTTCTTTCAGAGAGCTGGATAATTGAAGCGCCAGTGATAAATGCCTCCCATCTAAACCGAGTATGCTCAGATCATGCCCTGCTATTGGTGGAACTAAAGCCTAAAACTCCTCGGGTCCTAGGGAGATTTCAGTTTCACAAATTTTGGCTATATCATCCCAACTTCAAGAAGCCAATACGGGAGAGCTGGTCTAAATCTTCTCAGGAAGCGAACCCAATTTAACAGTTTTAAGAAAAGCTGAAGAAATTGCGCAAGAACCTCAAAAAATGGAACAAAGATGTCTATGCGAATGTTTTTGAGAACATAAGGAAAACAGAAGAATAAATTGCAAAACTAGAGCGGATAAGTGATCAAACTGGATCTGATGGAGATCTCCGAAGGCTGGAAACAACTCAAGATCAGCTTAAAGAGCATCTTTTGGGAGAAGAAATATATTGGAAGGAAAGGTCAAATGGCTGAAGGAGAGCGATAGGAACACTACATTCTTCCAAAAAATGGTCCAAATAAGACAGAATAAAAACTCCAACATCTCACTCCCAGCTGGAAATGGAAGGAACGTGCCTCTGGAAGATATACCAAATATGTTGGTGGATCATTTTAAAACACAGCTAATAGCAGAAGAGACACTTGATTCTCCTGGATTACTCAGCAATATTCCTAAAATAGTGATAGAGCAAATGAACCTGGGGTTAACAGAATGGTCGGAACCTGATGAAGTGAAAAAGGCAATTTTTGCAATGAATGATGAAAGAGACCCGAGTCCGGATAGATTCTTAGGGGCTTTTTATCAGAATTGTTGGTCTATTATTGAAGAAGATCTGATGAGGGTTGTAACCTATTTCTTTGCAGGCAATGAATTCCCCAAGGAAGTTACAACAATATACCTCAGCCTACTACCTAAAGTAGATAACCCGAGAGCATTTTAGATTTAAGGCCAATAAGCCTATGAAATTATGTGGGGAAGATCATTAAGAAGATTCTTTCCACAAGATTGGCAGCTATTCTTCAAAGCATCATATCTCTCAATCAAAGCGGCTTCATAAAGGGAAGATCTATTACTGATAATACTTTACTAGCACAAGAACTCTTTTTTTTTAAAGAAATTTTTTATTAATAGCAAAAGTGAATATACAGACTAGCTCCAAAAGTGTGCATAGAATAGAGCAGTACAATCACAGCTGTGACAGCGTTGAAAGTTATTTCCCGCGGATGCACAGGCTGCGCCGCGGGCTGGGGTTTTGTTCAGGGTCCATTTTTTTTTCTTCTTCTTCGGCTTTTTCAGCAATGCTGGGATATGTTGCTTTGGCTCTTCATACCATGCGGGGAGTTCTTCTTCATCCAATGCATCGTTTTCACTCAGAGAGAAGCCTCCTTCAGAGGCAGAGCTGAGCGTGCCTTTATCTGCGGCCCATGCCTCTACAAAACTCATGCTGTTTGTGGAGATTGGAACCTCATATAGAGTTTCATCAGAGTAGTCTAACATATACTGCAGGTTGTCCTATGGAAAGAATTGTTTAGATTGCGGAGAGAAAGGCTTCGCAGTGGGATCTAGTTGAGTGGCCTTATGCAGCAGTGCTTGTTGTTGGGTGGTTGCAAAAGTACTCTGGATTTGGGCTCCTAGCATCTGATCTGGTTTGGTACAGAGGTCCGTGTCGGAATTGCCTTCTTCTACCCTGTCCGCCCAGCTCCTACGCTTATTTGGGGTCATTTCCTGACAAGCTTTGGAGTGGACTGATGTTGAGGTTGTTGTTTGGTTTCCAATTGCCTGGTTGAGTTTCTTAGTACCAGTTTTTGTTGCTGCTATTTTAGCCTGCCGTTTGGACACTGTGGACTCGGTTATTTTAGCTTCAGCCGAGTTTTCCTTGTCTTCAACTACAGCTGCTTCCTGAGAAAGAACCTCAGCTGAAACCATCTCCACCAAAGATTCTGAGATCGAAGGCAGAGCTGGGGCAGCAGCCTCAGATTGAGAGGATAAATTCACTGCATACTGGTTGGTTGCTTGGTTTCTTTCTGACAGGACTCGTGGATCTCTTGAAAATTCAGATGTCGGCTCCTGAGCTGTAGCTACAACAATTTCTGTTGCTGAACAGAAGGTTGATCTGTTTCTGTGTCCCTTGTAGCAGCTAGTTGGCTATTATCACCATCAATTTCAATCCAAAATTCTGTGCTCTGCATCTGATTATGGGACAACATTTCATTACCCAGAAGAGCAGTAACACAAAGGTTGAGCACTCTATTTTCCAACTCCTGGTGTGCTCCATCCATAGCAGTTTTGGTCTCTGAAATGCTCCTGACAGCAACTTCTCCTCCAGATGCGCAGGCCTTTGTATTACCTGGTTGGTTATCAGCAGTTCCATTTACCTTTCGTTCCCATTTCCATTTGCCCTGTGTAGCTGCTTTCACGGGGCCAAGACTGATTCCAGGTTGTAGCAGATTTAGTGATGTCCTCTTTTATGAATACAAAAAATGTGGCTGCAGCTATTTCAAGCAGCAGGTTCTTGTTTATCCGCCCAGAGTAGTTGGTGAAAATCTGCACCCTGCCATACCTCATGTCTTTCCGACTGCTCGTGAGTAGGTCAATTTGTATCAGCTCCCCAAGACGGCCAGCGATGGTGGAAAACAGTTTATCTTCCCAGAATTGGAGTGGAACACCTCTGATGATCACCCAGACACATCTAGCCATTTTACCATCTATCAAATGTCATGGTCTTACATTTTGCACTCGGATACTTGTCAATGTTTCTACATCTTGCAAGAGTTTTACCTGTAGTGCCTAAACCGGGGCCATAAGAAGCACCTCTCCACCTTCTATGGCAGTGGCCAGAACAGTAGGATAGCCGGAGATCTGCAGCTGCTGATTAATTTTGTTTATATCCATGGATGCAGTGGGTGTGCATAGTAAAGAGAAACTGAGCCAGTTTCCTACCTCTGCAGAGGGGGTGTACTGCAGTTTTTCCATTTCATTTCCACCTGCTCCATTACTCCCATAAGCAGCAATATCAGTCAGTTTGGCAGTTGGACTAGGTGCAGTCAGTGTGGTGCCAACATTTAGAATTCTAGCATAACCAG
This sequence comes from Pinguicula primuliflora, assembly GCA_025802335.1. NCBI lineage: Eukaryota > Viridiplantae > Streptophyta > Magnoliopsida > Lamiales > Lentibulariaceae > Pinguicula > Pinguicula primuliflora. Next base: position 22,115 of record JAOYMZ010054311.1, on the reverse strand, counting down.
TATTTCCAGTATCCACCACATTATCAGCATTCATATCAACCATACCAGCACCATTTCCAGTAGCAACAGCATTAGCACTTACACCAGGATTACTAAGCATAGTAACTACTTTAGAATTCAAAGATTCGTGACTCAGACTTACCTCCAATTTGAAGGAGCCAATCCAGATTTCATTTAGTCTGTCCAGAAGGGATTGGGAATTCATTTGTTTCGAAAAACGAGCAAAAGCAAATCTGCATCCCCTCTGATTCAGGTATTGAGGGAGATGAATGTCCAGCACCTTACCTTGGCCTCGAGAGATTCCAGAATTTCCTTTCTTGATCCATTAGGCGGCAGATTGGCAAGGTGGAACGAGTGAGATAACGTCTGCAAGCGATGTATACGCTCCTGTCTCCTGCGCCAGTAATTGTTATCAGGTATTGCTCCCACAACCACTGGTGCTGAAACACCAGCCAATTCCTTTTGCAGGGTGCCAATCTGGGGCACAGTTGCTCTGGAGGTGGATTCAGGTTGGCCAATTGAGCCTGGCGTGCCCTTGTGGTTGGTCAATGGAAGATGTTCCGAGAACGTGATAGGGCTCACGTCTCTGTGAATTGGGGATCGCATATCTGGGAATCGGGGATGGTGGCTTGGCAGAGTGGGTGACATTTGGGTGGAGGCGAGCACCGGTGCCAGCCGTGGGGCCGGCGCCGAAGAGTCGGCCTTGCGCGCCGTCACATAAATTCAAATCACCATTTCGCAGGGGGGAGAGAGCATTTTTGCTTATTTTCAAGGGGCACAGAGCATTTTTTATAATATTATATGCTTGCTTTAGCACAAGAAATCTTGCATTCACTAGATAGAAGAAAAGATGGACTAAATATAGCCATTAAACTAGATATGTCCAAAGCGTTTGATCGCGTATCCTGGCTATATCTAGTGAAAGTCATTAGAGCATTCGGTTTATCAAAAAAATTTCATTGATATGATTTGGCGCATTATTTCTAACAATTGGTTTTCTGTGCTTTGGAATGGACAGGTACATGGATTCTTCCACTCAACAAGGGGACTCCGCCAAGGAGATCCCTTATCTCCTGCTCTATTTATAATCTCTTTAGAAGCACTAAGTAGGGGGCTCAATCTTCTGATCAAAAATAAACCAAGGCGTGCCTACAAAACTCCAAAAGGGTGTGAAAGCATCTCTCATCTAGCCTTCGCAGATGATCTACTCCTATTCTCCAAGGGATCTCAACGGGCTCTGAACGAAGTCTTCTCCTTACTAAGGGAGTATGAGAAGACATCTGGGCAGAAGGTTAATATCAACAAAAGCAGTTTCTTCATATCCTCAAAGGCAGGTCAAGAATTGATTGAAGACATTATCAACTGGACAAGACTACAACATAGCTTCCTTCCTCATACATATCTTGGTGTTCCACTATACAAAGGGAAGAAACTAGTGAGCCTATTCAATCCTCTCATCCTGAAGATCCAAAATAGATTGGAAGCATGTCATGTAAATATCTATCATGGGGTGGCAGGATAACTCTGCTGAGACACGTTCTGACGAGTCTTCTAGTCTGCCAAGTCATGGCAATGGCCCCAAATATGACAACTATTCGATTAATCGAAGGGCTTTTTGCCAAATTTCTCTGGGGTATACAAGAGGGACATTATAAGAGGCACTAGGTGTCCTGGAAACGTATCTGTCTCCCAACGATTGAAGGAGGACTGGGGATCAGATGCTTGCAAGATATAAACACAGCATCAGCGATGATGTTGTGGTGGCAATTTTGAGAAGGAGGATTACTCTGGTCCAACTATATGGCCTCTAAGTATTGCAAAGGGATGGATCACAATGAAGCTCTAAATGGAGTGTTCTGCTCTCATATATGGAGACGTATGATGAGTGTCAAAGAGATTATGGTTGAGCACACTCTCGGGTTCGTGAGCAATGGAAAAGACATGAGCGTGCAGTGGGACGCATGGTTCCAAATGTAGCCTCTTGGACAGGATTATCATACTAGACACAACGTTGTATCGGAGCTAATGGAAAATCAGCAATGGCGTCTCAATGGATCTAACCTCCCCCTAGACATCAAAGTCAAAATTAGAGAAACTTCTATTTATGAAGGAAAATACTAGCAAGTATGGACTCCCTCTACGGATGGTCGGTTCACATTTCGCTTAGCATGGACTGTGATTCGACATAAAGCTCTAGAATGCAGAAAGTTCAAGCACATATGGGGCAGGCACATTCCAACCAAGATGAGTGTGCTAATTTGGTGAATTCTGCACAATGCCCTCCCAGTTGAGGATAATATCAGACGCATGGGGGTAAGTTTCCTATCAAAATGCTGCTGTTGCTCCAGGTCTCCTAACGAAGATATAGCAGAACATCTGTTTTCATATAGTGAGATGGCACAAGAATTGTGGGAGGAGTTTGAACGGAAATGTAGCTTAACAGTATCTATGGTTTCACTGGAAACGAGGCTGTCACTATGGAATAGAACAAATATGAATGGGACTATCAAAACATTGAGGTCTATTATTCCAATACTCATCTGTTGGAACATATGGATAGCAAGGTGTACTAGATTCCATCCACGGAATGAAATCTCTGCCGAACATGTGGAGAAGAATGTCTTAAAGATGGTAAGATACACTGCGATTGTTGCTAAGCTGGTCAGGGCATGCTCACCAAATGAACAGCTGATCATAGAATCTCTTGAACTGAACCTCCCGACAAGCTCCGTTACTCCAAGAACATCAAGAGCTCGGCATCTGTCTGCTCCAAGGGCATTTGTGCTAACACTGGCAATTTATAAGTCAACTGCAGAGGACAGAATTGGTCTGGGAGGGGCCTTATTAAATCTCAATGGAACTCCACTGGAAGGATTCTCCAGAGGCATAACTCCTAAGCATCAGGAAGAATTGGAGGCCGTAATGCTCGGGATTCAATCCCACATGAATAAAAGATGGAAGCTAATTCATATAGAAGTGGAGCCATGGATATTCACTGTCCTTGAAGGAAAATCGGTGAGAGGATCTCCAGCCTCGACCTTTCTACTTGCCAAGTGGGGGTAACGAATCTGGAGATCGCAATTTCTACTCGGAAAGGGAAATACTAGCTGCTGCTACCGTCTAAAGAAAGGCATGACAGAACTTGTGTCCTCTCAGGTAACTAGGAATAGGTACAGGCACGTAGATAGTTACACACGAGAGGGAGGCACACACACACATTCATTGTAAAAGAGACAAGTTGGGTATCGTACTCTTTTTCCTCTTTCAGATTTCCCTCTTACCCCGGAGGTTTGCTGAAAGAGGTTTTGAGATGGTGGGACGACTTATCCTTTTCACTTAGCGGGGTTCGGATGGGTAGGAGTTATCCATTGTTAGTTCGAATGTATAGGCCTAGGGGCGTTAAGGGTAGATTACTTTTTTCTTTCTAAGGTTTCCGCACATATAGGCTCGTTTGGAGGATTAATATTGAACTTAGAGTGCTAAACCAGACATCATGGAGGAGCACGCAAGCAAGGTATATTTCAAGACTTGGCAGATCAGCGATGCAATATCTGTGTAGAAACCGGGTCTGATAGGTGCTCAAGTCCAAGCTAATGGCAGTAAGGAGTAAAATTGAGGGCTGGAAGATCATTCTATCAGAGCAAGGAAGCAAAAGCTGGAGCAAAGTAATTTGCTGGCCGCTGGGCTCTGAGTTGTAAGGCTAGGACAGCCAGGTGTCGATGTATCAATCATTGTACTCAAACGTTTTGCAGATAATGAAGATCTTCTTTTTGGGGAAAAAAAGAGATTATTTCTAAGTACTTGCGCAAAACACTATTACTTCTAAAATTAAAAAGAAGTAGTAGAAGAAGTACTAGAAGAAGTAGTAGTACTTTTACGCAAAACAAGCCTTAAATGTCACCTAATGGGTGGGTTGCCTAATCATTCTGTTTTTCTGGACTGCTTTGCAATATAGTTCACTTATTTTACTAATGTATGGTGGATTGGATTTACGTGTTTTAAAAACCGGGTAGGTCAACCCGATACACTCAAAATATAGGATATATTTAAAATCATTAAGGTCAACTCATCAAAACTAAATTGATACACTATATTTTTAAATATATATTTATATTGATATAAAATATGGTATATTTATACATAAAATAATACTTTAAATATAAAGCATTTTTTCTGAAACAATTCCAAACAATAATTACGTTCTAACTTAATATCTGAGGCTGAAGTCACGGTCCATGGTTTGAATGTATTAAATATTAACACCACGCTTCATTTGTGGGAGTGTAACGTGCGGAAGTGTGCGGAACAAGGGGAGCCGTTGGATTTTAATGAAATCTAGTGGCTCCCATTAAATGGTGAACACTTCTGCAAATGAAAGATAAATTATAAAATAGATAAATTATAATTTATTTAGTGTTTTGAATTATAAAATTTAGGATTATATAGTCTCGGTTTTATTGCATTTAGCCCTTTGGCTTTATATGATAGGGTTTTAGTTTTTTGGCCGCGAAGCCACCGTAATATTGACTGTCGTCTTTAAGTAAAGTTCAACATTTAGGGTTTATAGAATTTGGGTTCATTATTTAGGGTTTTAATTTTTCGACGGTAAAGCCACCGTAATATTAATTGTCCCCTTTAAATAAAATTTAGTCTTAGGGTTTATTGGTTTCACCAAACAAAACTGAACCAAATATACCCAATCATACCCCCACCCGTCAATAGGATGGAAAAATTGTTTCCACGAATACCCCCAGTTCGAAAAACAAACAAAAGAAAAAGAAAAAAGAAACAATAATAATAATAATAGAATAAAAAATAATAATAAATAAAATAAAAATAATAATAAAAGAGAGCAGCAAATATAACCAAAAATAAACTACTTACCCCACCATGCACTACATATATACCGAAATAGCTAAATGCTTACACAAATAACGAAAAAATTTCATAACTGTCTCATACTCTTAATAGATGAAAATAATTTGATGCAATATATACACTAGTATGTCCCACTTATATCTATCAGTCTAGAGGTCAATAACCAAATAACTACTCTACATAGTCTTATGTTTCTTTAACCGTAATATAACGTCTCCAAATCGTCCTATCTGAGGTCATGTCCTTTAGAGGTTTAATCCTACTAAATCAAACCGAATCTGCTCATCGCATGTTCTCTTAGATCTCCCCCGCCCTCATCGCCCTTAGACTTGTAATCCTTCGACTCTTCTGACTAGCTAGTCCAAACTCCTTCTGCATACATGTCCAAACCATCGTAACCTTCTCTCCCTCAGTTTGTCACTTATAGAGGCGACGCCTAGTGTATCTCTAAAGACCTCATTTGGAATCTTGTCTAATCTCGTGCGACCACACATCCACCTCAACATCTGCATCTCTGTCATTTCAAATTTTCGCGCATGTGAAAGGCTCATAGCCTAACACTCTGACCCGTAGAGCATTGCCAGTCTTATAACTGTTCTATAAAATTTTTCTTTTAACTTGAGTGTAACTTTTTTATCGCACAACACTCTAGTAGCCGATCTTCATTTCATCCATCTGACATTGAGGGGATGGATGACGTCGATTTCCACACATCCATCCTTTTGTATGATGGATCCTAGATATTTGAAACTATCTTTCTGTTCGAAGGTTTGGTTCGCAATCACAACTTCCATTCTACTTTCCTCTGATTCATTGGCAAAATTACGTGCCATATACTCCGTCTTCGAGCGACTCAATCGGAGACCCTTAGCCTCTAATGTCTCTCTCCAATGCTCCAACTTAGCATTAACCTCCTCTTTCATCTCAGCCACTAAGACAATATCGTCCGTAAATAACGTACACCATAGTGTTTCATCTTGTAGATCCTGAAAGAGTACATCTATAATTACTGCAGAAAGAAATGGGCTCAATGCTGACCTTTGATGTAATCCTATATCCACTGAAAAATACTTTTTTTCTCCCACTGAGGTCCACACACTAGTTTTCGCACCCTAAAAGTGCTATTAACCTTTTGACTTTCAACAATATAAGCTTCAATCCTTTTAATTTTGTGTAATACAATCCAGAGGACAACACGGGTAACTTTTTTAATTTATATTTCTTACCCGATATAGTTGATGTAATATAGAGATATTCTTTATCTCTTTCACTCATTGTCTCTACATGATATCCATTCAATAGAATATCTTTAAAGCCTAATAAATATTGTTGAGACTTGGATGAAAATAGTGTTTCATCAATTTTGATTTTTGTCCCTTGTGGTAGTAATATTATTGTTGTTCCAGTGCCTTCAATTAAATTTGTACTACCCGATATTGTATTCATATTCACTTCTTCCATCAATAGATGAGTAAAACACTTTTTTTTTGTAAGTAAATATTTTATACTATTAATTATCAAACTGTATATACTCCTTGTACATAATTTGGGCCCATTTTCTTTCCTACTCTACCGAAAAACAGAGACCCAAACCACCCTGGATTAACCCATAGGTGGGGCAGTTTCCCGGCTAAACCATCTTGTTTTCTCTTCCTGTTCTTCTTCTTCTCGCCATCTTACTTTCTTCCGATTCCTCCATCTCGATTGTTTTCGCCATTCCCAAGTTTCCAATTTGATTCTGTATACCAGTTCAGCGATCACCAGTTCTTTTCCTTTAAAGTGCCGTTCATTTCTTGCAATCCATATGTTCCATGCGACCGCAATCCATATCGATTTCCACGATTGAAAGTGGGCATCCTTCGGTTTTAGCTCCATGAATCTCTCTAAGATGGGTGTGGCTGCTATTCCAGTTTTGTTTTTCCAATTTAAGAACTCCCTCCAAACTTGAACAATTGTGCTGCACGATTCAAATAGGTGTTCTGCAGTCTCAGTCGTGTTCTCCTCCTTACACAGATGGCAATTGATTGGTAGACTTTTGTGGATGACCTTTCTTCTATGTAGATTCGCCAGTGTTGGTAGCCTATTTTGGTGCAATCTCCAAATAAATATTTCTATCTTCGGAGGTACATCCTTGCATCTTCCTAAGATCAGTTCTTTTTGTTCCTGTATTGTCCATGCTATCTGCTTCGTTTCCATGGTCAGGTTATAGCAGCTTTTCACACTGTAACCTATGTGGCTTTCTTGTGAAAATTTCCAAGAGTCTTCTTGATGTTCCTGCAATTTGAAATGTGATAGAGTAGTGTATAGTTCTTGTAGTAGTGCTTCTTCTATCTCATTGAGCACTCTTTTCCAGTTTAGACTCCATGTCCATTCTCCATTATTCCAGTTTCCCATTTGTCTTATCTTGCATTTTCCTTGACTGGACTTCCTGTATAGCCTCGGATATGTTGTTGGTAGTGTGTCTTCCCCTACCCAATGTTCTTCCCAAAATAGAATCTGATTTCCTTGTCCTGCATTGAGTCTCCAGCTTGCTTGATACCAATCCTTAGTTAGCAGTGAATTCAAATCTTGCTACCATGTTGATCCTTTTCTCTGTCTTCTTCCAGTATTTGTCCCCTCCTACCTGTTTTGATTGTATTGTTGTAATTCTCGTAGTTTTCCTATCTTCAAGCCTTCTTTCGTCCCATATTTGGATCTGAGTACTTGTTTCCACAATGGATTTTCTTTTCGACTATCATGCTGCCCCATTTCCCTATCATTGCGTAATTGAAAGCCTCCATATTCCTAATTCCAAGGCCACCTTTTTCTATAGGTTGCGTGATCTTGTCCCATGATACCCAATGTATTTTTTTCTTTTATACACTCTCATTCCAGAAAAATGCTTTCTGGATTCTCTCTAGGGTTAACAAGACAGTCCTAGGTGCTCGGTACATGGTGAAATAGTAACATGGCACGCTTGATAAAACAGAATTAATAAGGATTACCCTACCTCCTACCGATAAAGTTGCAGTTTCCCACCTTTCTAGTAGTTTCTTGTATATGTTTATGACTGGTTTCCACATCCTACTTCGTCTCTGATTGTCCCCCACAGGTAATCCTAAATATGTGAACGGTAGTTTGCAGTTTGAGCAGCCCAAAAATTACACCATTCTGTTCTTTTCATTCTCCTCCATGTTCAGGCCATAAAAACCAGATTTATCATAGTTTATCTTCATTCCTGATACCATTTCAAGTTCCTAAGGATCCCTTTCAACACTCTCGCATTTCTCCAGTTTGCCTATCCAAATAAAATCGTGTCATCCGCAAATTGTAGATGAGATATTTTTATCTTATCCTTCCCAACTTCTATTGGCTCAAATCTATTGATTTCTACTGCCTTGTTCATAAGCAAAGCCAACCCTTCTGCCATGATCAAAAATAGGAAAGGAGACATAGGATCGCCCTGTCTTAGTCCTCTACTTCGCCTGAATTCTGATGTAGGGCTGCCATTTATGATTATGGAAGTAGAGGTTGAAGTTAGCATGCTGCCATCCAATTTCTGAACCTAGTTGGGATTCCCAGTTTGTGTGACATCTCATCCAAAAAGGCCCAATTCACCATATCATATACCTTCTCAAAATCTATCGTCAATATAAAAGCAGACATCTTTTTCCTCTTCATTTCCATTATAGTTTCATTTGCAACTACAATGCCATCCACGATTTGTCTGTTTCCTATAAAAGCCGATTGTGTTGGAGAGATGATTTCATCCAATACCTTGCTTAATCTTCCTGCAAGTGTCTTGGCTACAATTTTATACGAGCAGCACACTAGTGTGATTGATCTGTAATCCTTTACTTGTAGAGGTATCTCTTTTTTAGCGAAGAGCACAACATTTGTTGCATTCCCTCCCCTTGTTATCCTCTGTGTTTCATAGAATTCCTCCATCATCCTCCATAAATCATTCTCCATTGTTTCCTGAAAATGTTTAACGAAGTTAAAATTCAATCCATCCGGCCCTGGACTTTTGGACCCATCGCACAACTTAATGGCAATTCTCACTTCTTGTAGGGTGAATTTCGCATTTAGGATTTCCTGTGCCTGTTGATCTAACTGTCTAGCCTGCAGTCCTTCCAACTTAGGCCTAGTTATATATGTCTCCTTGAATCTGCCCTTAAAATGCTCCTTGAATGCCTCTTTTATATCTTGTACATCACTCACCCATCTTCCATTTACCCACACTCCTGCTACATGGTTCCTATTTCTATTTTTGCTTACTGATGCATGGAAGAATTTTGTATTCTTATCTCCTTGTTGCAGCCATATCTCCCTAGATTTTTGCCTCCAGTTTTCCTCCATTTCCTTTTCTAACTCATACATTTCTTCTCTCATCTTTTGTAAGAAGTTCCCATCTGGTATCCATGTCGGTTCATTTTCAGCTTTTACTTCCAATTCATTCCATAACTTCTCCATTGCTTCTAGTTTACTGTCTGTTCTGTTTTCTTTATCCGCATTCCATTCCCTGATTGCTCCCTTCAATCTCTTGATTTTCTCTTTTATCACATAACTTTGCGTGCCATAGATTCCCTCTGGGTCCCAGTTTTCTTTCACTATTTTATAGTAAGGTTCACATTTCAGCCAACTATCCAGTACTCTATTTTATTTAGGCCCCCAATTGGTTACCTCCCTAGTCAACTTCACTGGTATATGATCCGAATCCTCCTTATCAAAACCCGTTTGTGTCCATATTTGTTCCCCTTCCAACCATTTTCCGTTTGGCAGCAGTCTATCAATTCTACTCATCGCTTTAAATGATCTTAAGTGCCATGTATATTTCCTTCTAGTCATTGGCAGGTTCCTCGGCCCTAGATCAGTAACCAACTAGTTAAATCCTTTCATTTCTAGGTTGTAATTTTGTTAAATTCCTCCTTTCCTTTCGTGTCTTTCCAGTATGGAATTGAAATCTCCCATCACTACCCATTTCTCCATTTACCTTTTCCTTTCCTGTTAATTTGTATTGCAGTTGGATACACTTACTTTTCCTCTCCTCTGGCAACCATATCTCTGTATGAATTTTCATTTCTCAAATTTTCAGATTACAGTTTGTACACAGTTGGCCTTCTACTATTCTGTCTTTCTTGCACTTCATTCTTTTCATAACGCGCTATGTTTGCACGCAGCCTAAACTGTCCAATCCATATGCTGTTGAGATTACCTAGTATTCCCTCACATGTTCCTCTCACTTTATAGGTAGCAAAACCAAAAGGTATTCCCACCGCAGACACCTTCCTGGCTGCATAGAAATCTATCAGCTGACCTTGTTTAAGCAGCTCTTTCTTGAGTTCTTCAGGGTTGAAATCACCAGGATAATTTGTTACGAAAAAAGTCACTTCCTTACTCTCCATTTCCTCAACTACATCCTTCTCTACTTCCTTCGATATGAGTTGGGTATCCATAGTATCCCTGTTTCCTGATGTACCTGTCATGTAACTACTTCTCTGTACCGGTTGGGTTTGTTTCTGGGTTATTTTCTTGCTTGGCTCCTCTAATGTTTCTACTGGTTTCCCTTTCTTGTACTCAATGCTAATCCTATATGGCTGCCAGGGATTTGCGGTCGAGTTGGGGGCCATCCTACCGGAAAAAAAGTGTAGTCTTGTTGTGCATGCAGTGCGATTTTTCTGAAGATTTCTGTCACGTGCTTATAGCTCGATGGAATTGAAAATTGAGGAAGCGTACCTAGTCCACCATTGTGAGGCGATGCCGGACATACGGTTTGTCGGTCAGTTTGAGTCCTACCGCTCCGGTCCCGGTGATCCTCGGCTTTTGTGCTTTCAAAACTTTCGATTTCCTGCTCTTCGGTCTGATATTTAGGGTTTAGGGTTTGATATTGGCATATGCTGATAAAATGTAAAATGTAAAACACTTTTTGTTGCTGAATATGTTGTGCGTTTTAGCACTGTCTTAAGACATGTATCTCCTTGTTCCTTTGATATATCCATATTTTCTTTTATGAATAAAAATAAAAATAAGTAAATTATTACAAAATGATAATTTCATTACGATAATATGACATCACTTTATTTCTAATAAAAGAGCATAACAAAGAAAATAAATTTCATCAAGATGTCATTGAGCTAAAGCCAAACTTCAATCTTTGATACTCTCATCTCCATTCATTACATCACTTCCTTCTTGACTGGTCAGAAAGTCGGCAACATCCAGATGTGTCATATCAAACTGTTCATTAGTAAAATCATTTTGGGCATAATTCATCTCTACATTCTTTCCTTTGTCCTTGATTGAAATTTGATATCGACAAGGCATTTTTATGCACGGTAGGTACACGACCAATGTCCTTTCATGCCACACTGATAACATATATTTTCAACATTCTTGTTGTTTTGACCTTCTTTGTCCTGAGGTTGTGGATCTCATTTTCCCTCTTTTCTGGTGAATGTTGTTATTTTTGAAATTGTAGTTTTTGGAGTGAGAATTACTACGACCACCCCCATGTCCTCATCCATATTCGCGCCCCTTCCACGTCCACGTCCACAACCTTGACCTCGACTATGACTAGGGCTTTGATTATGAAAGTAGTCGCACTCACTTCTGGGAATGGGCTAAAGCTAGTTGGACGTGATTGATGATTTTTCATCAAAACCTCATTATTTTGTTCAGCTAACAAAAGAAATGAAATCAATTCAGAGTATTTTTTAAAACCTTTCTCACGATATTGATGGGGCAGGAGCATAGTAGTTGCATGAAAAGTTGAGAAAGTTTTTTCTACCAAGTCTGGATCAATAAGTTTCTCACCACATAACTTTAAGTGAAAACTTATTCTGAACAGTGCCGAATTATACTCGCTCACAGATTTAAAATCTTGTAAGCATAAATACATCCAATCATACCGAACTTTAGGGAGTATCACGATTTTTTTGTTGATCATACCTTTCTTTCAAACTTTGTCAAAGATCAACTGGATCTTCTACAGTAAGGTATTCAACCTTTAGCTTTTCATCAAGATGATGATGAATGAATATCATGACATTTGCTTTATCTTGCTTTGATGTTGTATTAGCAACATTATAGTATCTCCAAGGCCCATAGCATAAAGATGGATCGCAGCATCAAGTGTCCGTGATAAATAATTCGTCCCACTGATGTCAAGAGCCATAAATTCAAACTTTGATAAGTTTGTCATGATCAATCTAAAACACATATAAACATTAGAATGTAACATAACATATGGAACTATGATAATGATTGAGCCATAAACACTAATACTACAAGCTTACTAATTGGTTGAGCCAAAAAATGTTCTTCAAAAATTCTTCTCATGTTCTTCAATGGTAGGACCTTCTCAAAACCTTGTAACTCTTCAACGGTATAACCTTCCTCCAAACCTTGTAGCTCATTAATGGTAGAACTTTCGTGCTAATAACGTATTATAAAATATAAAGAGCAAGTGTATGAATATATGAAGAACAATGAAAATGGTGAGAATAGGAAAAGAGAGATCTTATTTCTTTTCTCTTACATCAATATAGATGCCTCTATTTATAGGCACAAGTACAAATATTTAGGGAATGAACAATATTAAATGAAGATACATGAATACATGAGATTCATGTATATATACATAGACACTCACACAATGGATATTCATAATATTCATAAGAAGCATAGAGTTCCTTCATCTTCTCTTTTATTATATATTGTTCATACTCACAATATTCCATCATATGCTTCTTCATCTATAAAACTGTGTACTAATCATCAGATTTACACCATTCTTCTGTTGTTGGTGTTTTAACTCCGATGTTAGCCATGTCAAGAATATTTGCTGAAAGAGAAAAGCAGCGAGGAGCTAGTCAGCAATACAAGTTACAACAATTTTCAATATATAATCGAATGAATACACAGGCTTTGTAACACATTCGATTAGGGCTTCGATCGGTACCCAAATGGATATCAGCTGATGCTGCCGCAGTGGCATCCACAATAACGGTGACTTTATGATAATCCCAAGAAACCGCATCAAATGCAGTCTGCCTGATGCAATTTGGGGTTTGAACACCTAAATTATGAAAACCTGACTCTTATAAATGTTCAAAGCAACTAATTTGTGGAGTGAGGCAAAAACATGATTAGCAAAAATATAATATAATAAGGCAGGAGAGTGATGGAAACTTTGTTCGCTTAATAAGGCACGAGAGACGAGAGTAATAGAAACTAGTTGGTCTGGTTTACCAGTGATCACCAGCTGATTTATGTTGAGACCTTGAAGTAGTGAATGGAGATTTGTGTTATAAAAGGCACTAAACCTCGTCTTGACAAGCTTATATTCATCATCTTCAATAACCAGCTCATCAACCAATTCCGCACCCACGCTGCCTTTGCAAGCAGGACTGAGGTTATCACCAGAATAAAAATGCCTGCGACAAAACTCCACGTCCCGACCCAAAGGATCGTGCTCACGAACAACCTGTACATGTGTACTTCAATACTGACCAATTATGGGCGTAAAATAATAATAATCATAAAACAATGGGAACTATCCTTTGAATTTGGTTTGTCTTTTCTATTAGCACATAGATAAATACTGGAAAATGTTAAAGGTAATGTGATGCATTTTCGTTAATCTAGATGAACAGAAAATTTTGTTCGTGTTCAATTCGGTTTAGCATACGAACTGAATAAACAAGCACTGGCAAGGTGGGTAAGAGTTAGGCTATGTTTGCAAGTTCTAATGAAAAGAATTTAAAAAAAGTGTTTTTATAAAGGAGTTATAGAGTGTTTGCAGTCAGAACTTTACTGTGACAAAAGTTAAAAAAATAGTATGACAAACTAAATATAATACAGTATTTTTTTTTGAATATTTCGGTATTAATGATTTGTTTATATAGACAAAATTATCTTAAAAGTGAATTTTGAAATAATTACAAAATTATCACCGGTTTAAGGCTCCGGGAAGTAACTCTAAGTTAGTTTTTGACTTTAGGGTTTTTGCTGTCTTTTCCACCGTCAGTCTACTGCTAGAAGCCAAAATCGCAAACAGTGTAAAAAAACTTCTGCAATTGAAGAGCCAAAATATCTTTTCAGTAAACTCGCAAACATAGCCTTAGACGGATTCCCCTCCAATTGTGATCGCAGAAGTTTACAAAAATGTTGAAACTGATTGGTTCTGATTGATAATAAAACATTGGACAAATCTGAAATGGTATTTGAAAGAATGCAGATTTATATTAACCCAACTTTGTATTAAGTTCTATGTATTATTTTTCGGGGCAACGCTACTCATACACTCTTTATTGACACTATTAGTTGACATTTTAATGTGACCAACCACAAAATATTACTCATACACACTTTATTGACACATTTTATTATTTATCTTTATTTCTTTTATTTTCGTTATAACTATGATGGTTGAATATTGATACATCACAATGTCAACAAATAATATTAATAAAGTGTGTACACATAACATTTTCTTATTTCCAAATCTTGATGATGCCATGTAACTTGTTTTGGTCTATCATATATGATTAATTTGGTCTATTAGCATGTGTCCCTTTGTTGGAGCTTATCCTTAAGTTGTTACAATTATTAATAAAATAACAAAATTAGGATTTAAAAAAATTTATAGGATGTCATCTGCTCATGTAACACAAATATTTTGTAATATGGAAAGTGTCCAAGCCCACACTCTTTACTTTTATTCACTGGCGGATTAAGAATTTTTCAGAAAGAGACACAATACACTAATTCCGTATACATAATTTTTAAAAAATATATGCATGCATAGAGTAAGGCTCCTATGCACAGTTAATTTGTGCACAGACCGTGCACAACCCATACATACCACTATCCGTTGTTAAAATTGGTTGCACCATAAGAAAATGCCACATGTAGGATATCAAAAGCCTCATGTTCCAGTGCGGTAGTCATCGGGAATTTCTAAAATCCTATTAAGGACTACTTAACCCAAGAGGAAACGTCGTCAGGACCGCACCGGAACATGGGACTTTTAATCTCTTATGCATGACCTTTCTAATGGGGTAAACAATTTTGACAATGGGTAGTGGAATGTACGGACTGTACATGGGCTATGCACAAATTGACTGTGCATAGGAGCCCGATTATGCATACATATATAATTTAGATTTACTATTGTTCTCTACCCGATGCATCAATGATATTATTAAATAATAACATCATTTTGAACTTTTATTAATAAACCAAATCAAACCAAATATACACAGTAAATTCCACCCTTAAGCAGGGCCTTGTGAGGGTAGGATGTACGCAATCATACCCCTACCCCTCAACAGGATAGAGAGATTGTTTCCGTGGAGACCCTAGCTAAAAAAACAGAAATAACTACTTATCCCAACCGTGCACTACAGACATACCAAAACAAATAAATGCATATACAAATAACGAACAAACTAAATAACTGCATTCTACACTTAATAGATGAAATACAATTAGATGCAACTTATCAACTAGTATTTTTCGCTTATTTCTATCAGGTTAGAGGTCAATAAGCAAATAACTACTCTATATAGTCTTATGTATCTCTAACCATAGTATGACGTCTCCAACTCGTCCTATCAGAGGTCATGTCCTCGGAGAGGTTTAATCTTACTAGATCTAACTGAATCTGCTCATTCCATGTCCTCTTAGGTCTCCCCCGCCCTTGTCTCTCTTTGACTTGTAATCCTTTGACTCTCTTGACTGGCTCGTCCAAACTCCTTCTGCGTACATGTTCAAACTATCGTAACCTTTCCTCCCTTAGTTTGACACTTATAGATGCGACACCTAGTGTATCTCTAAAGACCTCATTTGGAATCTTGTTTAATCTCATGCGACCACACATCCACCTTAAAATCTGCATGTCTACAACTTTAAATTTGCAAGCATGTGAAAGTCTCATAACCAACATTCTGACCCGTAGAGTATCGCCGGTCTTATAATCGTTCTATAAAATTTTCTCATTAACTTGAGTGGGACTTTTTTTGCACAACACTCCAGTAGCCGACCGCCATTTTATCCATCCGACCGTGAGGCAATAGATAACATCGCCTTCTACACATCAATCTTTTTGTATGATGAATCCTAGATATTTGAAACTATCTTTCTGTTGGAGAGTTTGATTCATAATCATAACTCCTGTTTTACTTTCCTCACATTCATTGGCAAAATTGCAGACCATATACTCCGTCTTCGAGCGACTCAATCAGAGATCCTTAGGCTCCAATGTCTCTCTCCAACGCTCCAACTTAGCATTGACCTCCTCCTTTGTCTCAGCCACGTAGACAATATCATCCGCGAACAACATACACCATAGTATTTCATTCTGTAGATCCTGAGAGAGTACATCTATAATTATCGTGAAAAGAAACGGACTCAGTACTAACCCTTGATGCAATCCTATATCCACAGAAAAATACTTTGTTTCTCCCACTGGGGTCTGCACACTAGTCTTCACCCCCTTATACAGATCTTGTATAGCCCTCACCATCTTTCATGGGACCTTATTAGTTTCTAGACATTTCCAAATAACTTCTTGTGGTATGGTGTCATATACCATCTCTAGGTCTATAAAGACCATATGGATATTCCATTTACGTGCTCGATATTTCTCCATTAGTCGTCTGAGGAGATGGATTGCTTCCATCATCGACCTCCTTAACATAAAAATAAATTGATTCTCCTTCACTTGCACTATTCCCCGTAGTCTAAGTTTAATAACTCTCTCCCACAATTTCATTGTGTGACTTAGGAGTTTAATATTCCGATAATTACCACATTGTTGCACATCCCTTTTGTTCCTATAGAGTGGAACTACTACGCTACTTCGCCACTCCTCTGGCATCTTTCCTGTTACCAGGATAATGTAAAAAAGGGTCGTTAGCCACTTAACTCTTATGTCTCTTAAACACTTCCATGCTTCAATCGGTATGTTATCTGTCCCTAATACTTTCGCACTGCCCATCTTACTAAGGGATTCCTTCATTTCCTCTGTCGATATCTCTGTAACCACGCCCTGATTTATGGGTCAGTGCACCTTCTCATCCCCTACATAGCGACTATATTCATGTGTCTCATTAAATAATTTGCTAAAGTATTGTTCTCACCTCTCTCCTATATCACCCTCCGAGAAAATGATTTTTCCTTCCTCATTCTTGATAAATTTAACAATATCAATATCCTGGCTCTTCCGGGCTCATGTCTTTGCAAGCCTGTATATATCTTGTGCCCTCTCCTTAGTATCCAATCTCGTTTACATACCCCCATAGGCCTTACTTTTAGCTGCTGCCACTGCCCTTTTTGTTTCAGTCCTTGCCTGACGGTATACCTCTTTTCATTGCATCCTCTCACCATCCCATTCGCTACCATAAGTTGCCTAAATCTATCTTGTTTGGCTTTAACTTTAGTTTGTACCTCCTCACTCCACTACCACACTTTCCTTCCAAGCCTCGCTCTGTCAGATGGTACTCCGACGATTTCTTTAGTCGTGTCCCTATTGATCGTAGCCATAGGAACCCATAAACGATCTGCATCCTCAATTATCAAATCCAAACAAGCAGGAGTTACCTTATCTCTAAAGGCGGTAGCCGCCTCGCCCTTAAGGTTCTTCCATAGTATCCTTCCTCTACGTCCTTGCCTCTTCTCCCCCACTTTTTCTCGTACATTAACATCCATCACCAAAAGACGTTTTGACATTAATGATTCTCCCGACAAAACTTTAACATTTGTGCAATAACTCATATCCCTTTGGTGCAAAAGGAAAAAATCAATTTGTGAGTTTTGCCCTACACTATGGA
The DNA here is from genome assembly GCA_025802335.1 of Pinguicula primuliflora. Lineage (NCBI taxonomy): Eukaryota > Viridiplantae > Streptophyta > Magnoliopsida > Lamiales > Lentibulariaceae > Pinguicula > Pinguicula primuliflora. Next base: position 4,425 of record JAOYMZ010054311.1, on the reverse strand, counting down.
AGGTGATTAAATGCTCATCTCTCTTCTTAAAATATGTATTGGACACCATCAATTCATTCGTTGCAAAGTCCAACAACTCTCAGCCGCTATCATATCTCAGACCATACCCAAAACCACCATGTGCACCTTGATACCCATCCTCCCCTACCCCCACATGGGCATTAAAATCACCGCCAATGAAAACTTTTTGTTCCATAGGGATACTACTAACTACAGTATCTAACTTCTCCCAAAAGGCACACTTCTCACTCTTTCCTAGCCCCACTTGAGGTGCATACCCACATACAACATTCACCACCTCTAACCAACTGCAATCTTGATCACCATAAGTCTATCGTTACACCTTACCACTTCCACTACACACTCCTTGAATTTCTCCGACACCATAATCCCAACTCCATTCTGCTCCCTAACCAATCTAGAGTACCATAGTTTATACCCATTTACTTTTAAAAGTGATGCAACACGAGGACTTCCTAGGGGGTCACCCATCTCAGTACTACTCTCGTCCAAACACGCTTAACTTCGAAATTTTGATGTGATCGATGCATTAGTGCTAGTATAATCGCTGATGGGATCTGGTATTTAGTTAATAAAAGTAACTAAATAAAGAGTTAACTATATGTCATTCGATTTCACAACCCATTTGACTAATTCATTATACAAATTGATCTCTGCACACTTTGGTAAAAAAAATTATATGCTAAACGTATAAAAAATTCAGATATAATGTAGGTAATTATTTTTTGAGACATTCTATCGCCAAAATTAACATCTCATTGCTTTCTAAATACTCGTGCCGAGATCATTCTAAAATTGATCAAAAATTTTAATTTTGACAACCAAAAATAATTAAGAAATATTGGGTTAATTATTTCACTTTAAACCCATATTTTTAGAGATATAGAACTTGGGAATCCGAAATTGCTAAAACTAAAATTTGTTACTGATTTCCAATGATCTTGTCAAGTGAATTTTTAAATCATTAATGAATTTTAAATTTGGTCCGAAAGTTGCTGATTTTTTTTATATACATTCTTTATTTATTTTTTATATAATACATTTTTTTCTTTTTCATGGGTGACAGTGCCCCTCTACCCAAATTATGCCTTGTATGTAAGTTTTGATAAAAATCAGTCTTTGATTTTTCAATCGCAGAAGTCATTTTTATACTATTTGTAATTTTGGCTTTCGACGGTAGACTGGCGGTGGAAAAGTCCTCAAAAGCCCTCAAAAGCCCAAAGCTCCATTGGAGTAGCTTTGGGAGATTTAAGGCGATGACAATTTTGTAATTATTTATAAATTCACTTTTAAGATAATTTTGTCTATATACAAATCGATAATACCAAAATACCCAAAAATTTTCCCTTATTATATCCATTTTGTCACACTATTTTTTTTAACTTTTGCCACCGTAAAGCCCACACTGCACATACTTTATAACTTTCTTATAAAATCATCTTTTTTTAAAAGCCCCTCAAAAGTTAAAAGAAGTTTTTCAATAAAACTTGCAAACAGGGCCTTAAACCGCCAGTGCTTATTCTTTTATTAGATATTACTTTCGATGGTTTGCTGTTGCAAATATTTTTGTTTAGGTTGAAGGAGTTGGGATCTCGCTTTACACGAATGCTATTTTGAAGGGGCATGAGTGTGGGCTATGCTGTAATTTTCTTATATAAATAAAATCATAATTTACTAAAAAAAATAAAGAGTACCCAAATAACAGGAATATTCCGTGTCCGTGCAACTTCAACCGCGGTCCTGACATTTGGCACAATCGCCGGCCCGGCCCTTACATGTATCGGACTACTGGGCAAGATAAAGTCTTTCTGCCAGACAAAATTGAGAAAAAGGATATAGATGGTAATAAGAAATTGCTGCCATTTTCGTGGAATAGTTAGACAATTTGATGAAAATCAAAACCTGCATATCAATCACTAGAAGGGCAGTGGTTTTCCACTTCGAATCAACTGGCGCCATTTTCCCTTTGTATCTAGCTTCCCTTTCCCCAATGCAGATTCCCACCTCTATATTTATAGATCAGGAAATTTACGGGTTTCTCAGTTTAGAGCGTTCAAAAAGTTTAGGCACCACACGTAATGGTGGGGCATATCTAGCAAGCATAACTCTCAAAACCACATATCTGGTTAACGTAACTCTCCAAACCAGATATCTTTATACAATAATGTTATGTGGTTTTAAAAATATTGTATTTAATTTGTACTAACCAATAGCGTATGAATATCTGATATTGCGATTGAGACCACAAAAATTTAATTGGTGCACAATGTCATATGTACACGTGTTATTGGTAAATACAAATTAATTACAAAATTATTAAGTACATCTAACATTATTCATTTTTATACGTGCGTGTAGGCTAACTTTCACTACCAAAAACTTTCACTGCCTTTTGTTGGAGTGAAATGTTTTTGGTGCCGTTGCCGGGGAGGGCAATAACATTGAATGCAATTTTATTTTAGTAGACTACGTTGTTTTCCCTTTCGTTCCCTATTCTGTTTTTAACATTAGTTATTGATATTCTGCAATTCTGTGTTTGCAGGTAGCATATGAGCAAAGCACCATTTGCTGCTATTGAGCGTGAAAATCAAGCACATCTGTGAGAGCAAAGATTCCAGAGAAGAAATCAAGGGAACACCAGTTGTGCGCCAGAAACAGAATTGGTGCAAGTTGAAGCTGACATTGTTCCAGCAACAAATTTAGCTGAACATATGGATGATTTGAACCGAGAATTGGTACCCCATGATGATGATTTGCCTATTGAGTCATTTGCCATGCCTACTGCTAGAGTTTTAGACCCTCTTATCAGAAGACCAGTGATAAGAGCTCACAGTTTTGAGTAGAATCCAAGCACCATCCAATTTATGCAAAGCCATTCCATTTTCGGTGGAGCTGAAAACAGCAACCCTTGCACCCACATTGATGCTTTTCTGGAAGTGTGTGATACCATAAAAATCAATGGGGTAGACCAGGAAGCAGTGAGGCTGAGATTATTTCCATTTTCCCTCAAAGACAATGCCAAAGAATGGCTATACTGCCTGCCATTTGATTCCATCCGAAATTGGGAAGATTTGAGAAAAGCTTTCTTGTCTCATTTTTTTCCATCTTCAAGGACAGCAAGAGTGCTTACTGAGATCCAGTCTATCAAGCAGAGGAGTCATGAAAATATTTATGAAGTTTGGGAAAGATTTAAAGGATTTTTGAGGAGTTGTCCGAATCATGGTCTTCAACATTGAAGGCAAATTCAAGCCTTTTACTTTGGTTTGGACCATGACACTCGGAGAGACGGTCATGTATTCAAGCCTTTAAATCTTTTCACTTTGCTCCAAAAACCATACACTTTGATGCGTGCAAAGTGTACACGGTCATATTATAATACAATGCAGTGAAGCAAGGGTCAGATCTCAGGGAGGGGGATTCATCTCATGCAGCTTACGTTCAGCAGCTATCAATGTAACCGACGAATTCAGGAGTGCATAACTTTTAATTTACTAATCAGAAATAGCAAACTAAAAGTGTACAGACAGCAAAGGGAGTGTAGATTAATTGTTATGAAGGCAACTAATTCAGATTCTAAATGCACAAAGAGATATGACACGAAATAGAGAGGTAACTCAGGGCTTCGGTATTCTTGCTTCACCTAAATAATGCTTTATGTCTTAAATCCATTTTTGCTACGATTTTGCTTGTTAAAACCCACAGAACTCAACATGATCCAGCCTTTTATTTATCAGGTATGGGTCATTTCATCCATCTTAAAGGCAGGTTAGGGGTAATACCCCAAGGACAGCCAAATAAAGAATATCAATGATCTTGTTCTTATAAGTGATGCTGCAGGTTAGGGGTAATACCCCAAGGATAGCAACATGAATCATGCTTTTGTAGAATATATGAATCAATGGTCTTATCAGACATATATCACCTAGATTTGCCCAAATAATCTTGCCAAATCATTCAAACAATTAAGAACAGTATGAAACAGAATCACATAGCAAAAACTGAACTAAAACTTCATTAAAAATGTTTAAACATTGTTTAGGCTCTGCTCAACCGAGACCGAAGTTTACAAAATTAACTCATTCTCGAGGCATGAGCCACAGTAAGCTCAAATGTGCAAAACCAACAAGAATCCATGAGTGCAGCAATTGAAATCTGCAACACTGTGAAGAACAGCTACTGGCTTCTGGTTTTTCGCCCCAAACTGCCCCTTCACGGTTCCCTCTCGTTGTTATCATGTGAATGAAAGTTGTTCCTCTACTTTAGGGCTTCCTTCATGTCAAATCTCAGCTCTGCCCTCGAAGCCAAATGCAAGATAGGAATTTTTGATGAGGGCAGAACTATATTTCGATACAGTTTTGTAACCATAACTTTTTTGTCCCCAATGTGGGTATTGGCGGCTCCAGG
>JAOYMZ010054289.1:0-13661 GCA_025802335.1 Pinguicula primuliflora | reverse complement strand
AATACATTTCCCATTCTTGGGGTATGTAAGAATTGTGAGGAGTTGGGCATGCCACACACGCGCGCCGCTGCTGCCCGGCCCGGTCGGGTCCACGCGCCCGCCCGCCCAGACCCCTGAGGGTCTGGGCCTGGTTGTTGCTCCTCTTGGGCCCATCTCTCTTTTTGGGTCAGGAAAATTTATTTCAGCGGAAATAATTTTTGCCCTATCTCTCTAACCTGTAGAAGAAGAAATATTTCGTGGACCCGAACGTATTACGCGTTTTTGGGATTGTGGGAATCCAACAAATGTTTTTGAGATAGACACGAACTCTTGCAGTTCCCATCCGGGATCATGTTTTAGTGGATATGAACTCTTGCAATTTATGTCTATAAATATGGTTCTGTTTGGGGATTCAAGACACAGACGAAAAACTATCTTCTTCTCTCTGCGGGTTAGACTTTGAGCAAAGGTTAAGGTGTTTTCTCCAAACTTCTGCCCACGTGTTCGGAAGTGACTGTGTGAACCTTCGGGAGCAACCGACGTTTGACTGTCTGTACCACGGTTGTGCCGAAATCGCTTTCAAGACAGTGTGCGCGTCCACAAGACAACCTGAAAAGAAAATTTGATAAGTTCTCGTTCTTCGATATTTACAATATATTACCAATATATCCAAAATTTGGTATTATGAGCTTTTTCCTTACAATAATAATGATGCAAGTACAAAATATTTTTTTACAATCAATAGTACATATACAAATACTATGAGGCATCACTAAAAATACGTGGTTTCAATTATAACATCTCATGTACAAGTAACATATTTTGTACACGAATATTTTGTACATATAATATTATTATTTTTTCCTTATACATTTGTGATGCACTTCTGACGAGCAAGCATGTTGATTGTTAAGGCAAAATGAACATAACTTTTGTAGTGTGCGTTCCAAGTACAGTGACATTTTTTCTTTTCTTTTCCACGTGAAAAAACTTTAGCAAACTACTGCTGCCAATCATTATGTCTTCCCCAAGTACGTGAAAGAGAAGTCATGGACTAAGTAATAGTAAAGGATTGTGACATTACTGACTACACGGGAAGTTGTGTTAAAAATTGACTTCTAGAATGAATAATTATAAATCTCTTCTTTATATGAATCTTATAATTCTAGATAGTATGTGCTCGATGAAACCAGAAGAAAAGACACACACGAAAAACAGAAAAACAAAGTGGAAGAAACTCTTCTTGTAGAGTAGCTAATTCGTCGAACAACGTAAACATCTTGTGTTCTTTACTATTCCGCTTAACATGGTATCGGAGCGGGAACGATCCTGCGTTTATACGGTGTTGGTGTTCAAGTGCGACGGGGCTTGCCTAGTCGGACTTGAGGGGGAGTGTTGAAACTGTCCCACACCGACTGTGGAAGTAAAAATAATGAGGTTTAAATAGGAATGTGGGTTAAAATCAAATCACCTTGAGTTTTAGATTTTTATGAGAATAACCCACATTCATACCAAATTAATCCCCGCACGCGTACCCACACACATGAGACCAACCTATGTGGGCTCGATTTATTCAAAGCCCATCAAACCCACCTATGTGGGCGGGCGGCCCATCAAACCCACCTATGTGGGCGGGCGGACCTGAGACCTGATTTATGGACCGGGCCAGATTTCTAACAAGTTGGAGGATGTCCAATTTGTAGCAAAGCTTTATTGATACCAATTTGTAAAATTTATGTACACATAATTTTTCGGTCATTTTATGTCGTTTAAAGAAAATGTAAAATCAGTCCTAAAGTCCTCCTGTCAATATATTTTTCGGTCACAAATTTTAATTTCGATGATTTAAAATGAACGAAAGAAACATTGAAATAAGTCCATTTCTAGTTGCTAAGTTTGTAGAGATACTTGTTGATGTGTGATGTTCCAATTTGTATATGGAATCATAAATAATGTTCGTTTGAAGATAAAGGGTCAATGTCAATATGTGTATAAAACCCCTTTCTCATCTTGCCAGAAATAATTGAACCCTCCTCCTTGTTAGCATCTATAGACTACTTTATATGGTTTTGCCTAAACATTAAAACGAGAGGAGAAAAAAAAACAGAAAAACGAGAGGAGAAGATGACAAAATAGCGGTTCATATGGGATGGAAGGAGATAAGGAGTTGGATGATCTTATTGGAATATTTCCCTTCTGATAAACCAGATAGCGGTATATTATTAGATTTTAGATAGACCCGGTCCAACGAGGTCGGGTGTGTGCATGCGTGTGGGCCAACTTATAATACAAGTATAAGTTGCTCTCATCAAAACACCATGGTTATAAAGATTGTAGTAGCACAATTTCTTATATATTGATATATGCTATATGTACAAAATATTCTTGTAGATGAATAATGCTACATGTACAAAATATTCTTATACATAATTTTGTAAAATCAATGGTACATGTACCGGTGGTATGATGCACCACTAAAATATGTGTGATCCAAATTACAATATCATATATACTGTGTTGTACAGAATTATGTATATGTTGCATTACTGTTTTCCTTATACATTTGTGATGCACCTATGACGAGCGAGCATGTTGGGTGTGAAGGCAAAATGAACACAACTTTGTTAGTGTTGTGTTCTAAGTAGAAGCAATCAAATTAGGAAATCTGGAAACCGAGGAACAAAAAATATTTCGAAAGCGAGGAAATCAAACCATAAGAATTGTATTGCGGATTAAGGAACACACATAGTTTTGGCTAAAACACAGTTGGAAGAAAGGAGAAACAATCTCCATCTCCATGGATATTTGTAAGTGGGCAAGTAACCCAGTGCAGGGCAGATCTCAAAATCCCTGAAATCTTAGTGATGGGCTGCAGGAAAAGCCCAAATGGAGATACAAAATTGTAAATATGTAAGTGTAGGGAAATCTTCATGTGTACAGTCTTGGCGTGTACAACTCGTGTATAATTTATGTATGGTATCATCCGTTTTCGAAATTGGTTACACCATTGAAATGCTTATACATAGGAGATGAAAAGCCTCATGTTCCGGCACAGTTCTGACAACTTCATCACCGGGAATTTCTAAAATCATTTTTCCTTTAGGTTAAGTAATCCTTAATAAGGTTTTAGGAATTCCCGGCGATGAAGTCGCTGGAACTGTGCCGGAACATGAGGCTTTTCATCTTCTATGTATAAGCTTTCCAATGGTGCGACCAATTTCGAAAACGGATGGTACCACACACAAATTGTACACGGGTTGTACACGCCAAGATAGTACACATGTAGCTCTCCCGTTAAGGTATATCTATATCAAGAGTTTCCTTCTTATCCACAACAACTTTGTCCTCAGCCGGTCCTTACAGGGGCGGATCCAAGATTTGACGACCGGGTGTGCTCATTTGATGTACCGGTACCGACTCTCCCCGCGATCGGGACCGATGTACCGGTACTGGCGGCCGAGCCGGTACCGATACCCATTTTTGGTACTGACGGGTGGTCAGTGCTGGTACCAATGGATGATCGGTACAAGTACCCATTTAGGGTACCAGCAAGTGTAGCAATTGGCATTTGGTATGGAAAAGTACATAGAAAGACTAGACAAAAATTCAACAAATAATGGCAAGCGTTATATGCCTCCATATGGCACGCAACTGTCCATTCTTGTTAGTATAGATTTTAAGAGAAATAAAACATAACTTTAACTTTAAACGGTATGTTATGAACGACAAAATGAAAAAAGACTAGTTTTTAAATATATTTGGTATAAGTATTTCGAAACCGGTATATTTTTATTATCTTTATCAGTTTAATAATTTCGAATTCATTAGGTAAAGCTACCATTTTTAAAAAAACAATTTTGGCTAAAATTCTAATCCAAATTAGCCACTACACAAAGTACACAAAACCAAACACTTCATAATTCTAACATATATTTGACCCATGTGATATATACCTTCAATATAAAACGGAACCATCATTTATCAACCAATCATTTTCTTGAAAATTGTAAGATGGTTTACAAATAGATAGAAAAGAAGCAAAAATGATTTAGGGCTTAGAGTTTATGCTTACAAAAAGTCCCAAAACATTTAATAAATGGGAATATTTAACTAATAGTGGGAACCCAATTTTCAACTCAAAAGTCAGTTGAGTTGGGGCTGAGAGGGATTCGGTGCCTCCCAGTTGAGTTGAGTCGAGTTGACTCGGTGCCTCTGCCGCTTCTTGTGCCAACTTTGAACACCTTTTTTCCTTCTATAATTATTCTGTTTTCAGAAGTAGATTAATTCATTATGAAATGGGCAGCAAAACTTTATTTAAATCAGTCTTCCACTCACACAAACTCCTTCTGCCTTTGTCAGAGACGAAATAGTTTCAGGAGCAATTGTCAGTGCACCTCTAGAATCCCCTCTCCTTTCTCTCTTGCCCGAACAATTCCCATCGTGTGTATATATAATGGAAACTTTTGGATACACTGGGGGTGCTTGGGCCCCCCAAGCCCCCCGTGCATCCGCCCATGGGTCCTTATATATCCAGCAACGCATCGCAGCTATTGATCTTGAGATCCGACGGCTGCAATTAAACCAACATTTATTACTGTCTTTCTTTTTATTAAAAATGCTAGTTTAGTGGCAGCCCTCGGATTTCGTGTTGCTGTGTATATAAGCCACCTAGTGGAGACATGAAGGTTAGTCTCTATATCAATATATCAATATCGATATAGTCCATGCTATGCTAAAAAAAAAAGTCTCTATATCAATATCGTTGCTTGCTAAAAAATTTGTGTTCCAAGTACAGTCCATGCTATGTATAGTGACATTATTCCTTTTCCACGTGAAAAACTTTAGCAAACCACTGCTACCAATCATGGTATGTCTTCCCCAAGTACGTGAAAGAGAAGTTATGGACTGAGTGATAGTACTGGATTGTGAGTTGTGACATTACTAACCACAGCCACAGGCAATTGGAGTGGAGGACGTCCAGTTTATAGAAAACCAAAATGTTCGGTGCATTGGTTGTTTTCGATCGTTTAAAGTAAATGTTAGATCGATTTTGAAGCTACAATGTCAATATACGAATCAATAATAAATTTTAATTTTGACAATTTAAAATGACCGAGAAATGTTGGAATAGGTCCATTTCTAGTTGCTCTATTTATAGAGAAACTTTGTTGATGTCTGATGTTTCAATTAATAAGTGGAATTATATGCGGAATTGTATAGAACACGAGTGTTTACATGGTTCGGCAATAGCCTACTCCATGAGAAGAGCTCTTCATTTTTTTGTATTTTTTGTATTGTGTTTTCTCTCATCTCTATACTCGTTTATATAGATAAAAGAATCTTCTAGAGTCCCAACGAATATGGAACGTGATCCCTATAATTTAGGGATCATATAATATAGAAAGGATTTGGTCAAATTCTTTTCATAACACTCCACCTCAAGTTAGGTGTGGATATTCGACACCTAACTTGTATAATACTTCTTGAAATGACCTACCATTGACTGCCTTCGTCAAAATATCTGTCTACTGGTCTTCTGATATCACAAATGGGAGTGTCACAATCTTCCCCTCAATCTTCTCCTTAATGAAATGTCGACCGATCTCAAAATGTTTTGTTCGATCATGCTGTACTGGGTTCTCCGATATGTGGATAGCTGCCCTGTTGTCACACATCAAGGGATATGCATGCTTGGGTGGAAAGCCAAGTTCAGTCATCAACTTTATAAGCCATAAAACCTCTGTTACTCCTCTGGCTATACCTCAAAATTAGGCTTCAGCACTAGACCTTGCCACTACATTCTGCTTCTTACTCCTCCATATGACCAAGTTTCCTCCAACAAGGGTAAAGTACCCCGAAGTCGACCGTCTATCCATAGGGTTCCTGGCCCAATCAGCATCAGTATAAGCTGCAATGTCCAAATGTTCGTTTTTGGAGTACATAACTCCAGTGTCTGGTGATCCCTTCAGGTATCTTAAGATCCTGAAAGCTGCTTCCATATGATCCTTCTGGGGACTATGCATAAACTGGCTCCCACTCCTACTACGTATGCAATGTCAGGTCGTGTATGCGCCAAGTAGATCAATTTTCCGACCAAGTGTTGATACCTCCCTTTATCAGCTAGTTCAGCTCCTTATACAATCTTCAGCCCATGGTTAAACATCATACGTGTTTCCACTGGTTTGCAGTCCAATAATCCTGTCTCTGCTAAAAGGTCAAAAATATATTTCCCCTGAGATATGTAAATACCCTTCTTAGACCTCAGTACTTCAAGTCCTTCATCTCGAACTCTCGGAATAAATTCTCTCAATGCTCTTATCTCACCAACGTCATCTCCTGTAATAATCATGTCATCCACATAGATAATGAGGCAAGTAATGCCCTGGTCCCGTTGCTTCAGAAATAAGGTATAATCAGAATTGCTCTTGATGTACCCACACTTCTTCATAAACACTATAAATTTTCCAAACCATGCTCTGGGTGACTGTTTCAGATCATATAACGCCTTGCGTAGTTTGTATACCTCATGGGAGCGAAACTCAGTGAAAAAACCAAGTGGAGGAGACATATATACTTCTTCAGATAATTCGCCGTGAAGAAAGGCGTTCTTCAAATCTAACTGGTGTAGATGCCAATCTAGATTCGCAACCAATGACAACAGGACCCGAATTGTGTTGAGTTTGGTAATTGAAGAGAAAGTCTCTAAATGTTCCACACCATAGGTCTGAGTATAACCTTTGGCTACCAATCTGGCTTTGAATTCCTCGATTGAACCATCAGCTTTGCGCTTAATAGTGTATACCCATCTGCACCCAACAGGTTTCTTTTTGGGAGGCAAGTCACATTTCCTCCATGTCTCATTCTTCCTTAGGGCGTCCATTTCTACTTCCATAGCATGTTTCCATTCCGAAATTTCTAAGGCTTCTTTCTTATTTCGAAGAATATCCTCAATGTATACTGCAACAGAGAATGCTCGGGCAGATGCAGACATACTCCCCCTGACAATACCAGCAATGGGATACCTTTTGGTCTTGGGATCATGTTCTGGAGTATAACATTTCCTCGGAACTCCTCGAGTAGAACGATCAGGTAGGACTCGAATAGGAATCATCGGAGGTCCAGTACCATGGTCAGAGGGCATAATATCCAACGAGGCGTGACCAGAAGTCATAATATAATCAGAAGTCATCATATCTTCAGAAGTCATAATATCAAATAGAGCTGGCTCAGGAGATAGTGTACTTACCTGAACATCCGCCGAAGGTGATCCTTGAGGTTGCACTGCTAGGTCTGGCTGTACTATATTACTGGAGTCATCCAACGTGGGCAATCTATTCGAATCATGTGACTCAGGTAGCTCTCGTGCGGGAGGCACATGAGATGATGTGGATGGGAGTTAGGACGGAGTAGATGATTAAAAGGGTACGTGAGGTACACCTGGAGATTGGGGTATGTCGCTGATGGAAGGGCTCAATCAATCCAGTGCATCATCTGTATGTATCTCCCCCGGACGACTGGATTGGATAGGTGCATGATAGAAGTACTCGGTCTCTACGAAGTCACAATCCATGGTGATAAAGAGTCGCCGAGTCAGGGGGTTATAACAGCGATACCCCTTTTGAGAGGTCCCATATCCTACAAAAACACACTTTTCAGCACAAGGGTCGAGTTTTGACCGGTTCACTTTGGGAACGTGTACATATACCGAGCAACCAAATATCCTTGGAGTAAGAGTCAAGGGAGGCAGCACTTTCGACAGTTTAGAGACGACTTGGATGGGGGTCCGGAACTTCAAGATCTGATTAGGAAGCCAGTTGGCTAGATATGTGATAGTAGATGCTCCTTCCGGCCAAAAATTCGGTGGAACTCGTGATTCAAACATAAGTGCCCGAGTAATCTCAAGAAGGAAATGATTTTTCCTTTCTGCGATACCATTTTTTTGTGGGGAATAAGAGCACGTGGTTTGATGTATCATCTCATTTTGAGAGCAAAAGTCTCGCATTCGTTGATACACAAACTCCCCCCATTGTCGGAACGGAGAATCTGAATTTTGGTCTTGAACTGAGTACAAACCATATGATAAAAGGTAAAAAATTTCTCAAACATCTCAGATTTATGATGAAGAAAGTAAACTCATGTCATTCTAATGCAATCATTGATAAATAGTACGAAATAACGAACCCCTTGCCCTCCAATAAGAGGAGCAGGGCCTCAAATATCAGAATGTATTAATGAAAAAATGTCAGCCACACGAGTATTCGAAACTGGAAAGGAATGTCTATGACTTTTAACTAAAATGCAAGTTTCGCAAGATAAGGGGGTACTAGATGCCTGAGGAAATAATTGACGAAGGTATTTGTGAGACGGGTGTTCAAGACGGTGGTGCCATAACCAACTTTGAGACTGGGTGGATCTATGAGTCAAGAGAGTCCTTCTTGGTGTTGAATCTACTTCCTCAACATAGCACAAACCATTTCTTTCAGTGCCACGTCCAAGTATCATCTTCGAACGAATATCCTGTAAGACACAGAAAGACGAGTACATCCACACAACACAGTTTAGTTCCTTTGATACGTGACTGATAGATAGCTGTTTATAGGATAAGGACGACACATATAAGTAATTGGACTAACGAATGGAAGACGAGATGTCAATAATACCCGCCCCTTTTATGGGGGCAAATTCCCCATTAGCTGTCCGTACCACATTTTTCTTCGAATCCTGCACAGTTACAATATCAGATAACTCATATGTGATTGTATCGGTGGCTCCACAATCGAAGATCCATTGCCCATTTTTTTGTTACTGGACTGGGCAGCAACATTCACGGACCTGGCTGGAGTTTTGGGCTCGTATATGGTTTTTTATGGCCCAGCAATGTTCGGCCTGGATTTAGAGCCGAAGTGTATATTTTTTCCTTTCTTATCATTGACTTCCGGCCCACATGATTCTGGCCTGGGGCCTTTATTGTTCGGCCCACAACATCCTGGCCCAAAGTCCTCATTCACGCTCAAAACAGATTCGTCAGTGCAGTTACCAAAATATCCTTCGCGAAAATAACGTGCTCCAGAAAAGACAGGCGGACATTTACGTAATTTCGCATAATTGATATTGTTTTTACCTGGTGAGGCTATAACCGGGTCATTGCTTCCTTCACTCTGGGTCATAATCTCTCCCAATTTCGTGTTTCCTCTGAACCCCAAATTGGCAACGAAGACGTTATCGACGGCGGTAGCTGTTTCTGGCCAATTTTCGTTAACGACAGCGGCCGCTCCTCGTCCCTTCTTCTGGTAACCGTTATATTTGTAGCATTCAGCCTTTATGTGTCCAGGAATGTTGCAATTTTCACATCGTATTCCCTTTCCTCGAAATGATGAAGGTGCTATTCCACGGCCTTCTGATCGATACCCACCTGACCACTGGGGCCAAGACTGTGTGTTTTCGGTTCCTGGTCGGAAATTTTGCCCCTGGTTGTCCCGAATCGTGAGTCCCGTTCCAATGCCCTATGATGGGTTGGGCGAGTCGGAGGCCGCCGTAGAATTCAGGATGATTTTCCGTGTGGCCTCCCACCGAACTATTGCATAGGCAACCTCCACTGAGGGCAAGGGACTGAGTTTCAGCAAGTCCCGTATAATAGGTTTGTATGTGTCATTTAGCCCTGTGTGGAATCCGAATAAACGATTTTCATCCTAGATTTGGTTGAACTTGTTAATATCATTGACGGTCTCCATTGGGTTAGGTCGTCTCCGATCGATTTCAAGCCACAGAGATGAGCACTGTCCGTAAAAATCCTCTATTGTTGTTGTCCCTTGTTTCAGACGGTCGGCTCTTGTAATCAGATCATAGATCTGGAGGCTGTCTTCCCCCACAATGAATGTCCTCTTTAGAATTTTCCAAAGTTCATACGCATTCGGATAGTGTGCGTATTTCTGTACTAGCTTCTTCTCCATGGATCTTGTGATCCGGCCAAAGACTTGTGAACCCTGCTCTCTCTATTTTGAGTAGCCCAAATATGATACTTCCAGGGCACTCGCCTCCCCGGTGATGTATTGGACACGGCCGCGTCCCACGATGTATACTTCTATGAGCCTGGCCCAAAGAACATAATTGTGGTCGTCCAACTTGAATTCATTTACAGCAGAATGATTCTGCGTTTCCTCTGACTCTATCATTGCGGAGGATGATGAGGATGCATCATTTGCTGCTTGTTGCTTCATGAAGAGTTGAAACTGTTCGAACTGGGTGGCCAGATCGCCACTCTGGTTGGTCAGCGCTGGGAGTTTATCTCCCATGGTGCACTGTCTGTCAAAAAAACAGGGGTAACACTAGGTAGATGACGAAAAATAGGATCGTTCTTGCACCGATACCATGATAAGTGGAATTATATGCGGAATTGTAAAGAACACGAGTGTTTACATAGTTCGGCAATAGCCTACTCCACGGGAAGAACTCTTCCTTTTTTTGTATTTTTCGTATTATGTTTTCTCTCATCTTGATACATCGTTTATATAAACAAAAGAATCTTCCAGAGTCCCAACCAATATGGAACGTGATCCCTATAATTTAGGGATCACATAATATGGAAAGGATTTGGTCAAATCCTTTCCATAACGCCAATTTGTATATGGAATCATAAATAATGTCCGTTTGAAGACAAAGTGTCATTGCCAACGTGTATGTATAAAACTGCTTTCTCATCTTGCTAGAAATAATTGAACCCTCCTCCTCGTTAGCATCTATAGACTACTTTATATGGTTTTGCCTAAACTTGAAAACGATAGGAGATGAGGACCGAATAGAGGTTCATATGGGATGGAAGGAGATAGGAGTTTAGTGATCTTATTGGAATATTTTCCTATTGATAAGCGAGATAGGTGTATATTATTAGATTTTAAATATGGATTCTCTGAGGTCTTCATAGACATGATATGGAGATACATCTCAGACTGTTACTTCTCCATCACCCTCCAAGGCCAAATTCATGGATTCTTCAAATCCACTAAGGGCCTTAGACAAGGAGACCTACTCTTCCCCCAACTATTCATCATAGCATCGGAAGTCCTAAGCCGCAACCTAAATCACCTAACATCCAGCAAGCCACAATTCTCATTCAGTGTCCCCTCGGGATGTAATCACATTTCTCTTCTTACTTTCGCAGATGACATTCTGATTTTCTCCAGGGGCACAAAGCCTGCTCTATATGCCTGCTTCAGAATCCTCAAATCCTATGAAAATTGCTCTAGACAAAAAATAAACCTAAACAAAAGCAATTTCATCATCTCCAACAAAGCACCAAGCTCAAAAAACCCACAATTGCAAACTAGACAGGGTTAGCCAGCGCTGACTTACCAATAATCTATCTTGGAATCCCTCTCTACAAAGGAAGAAAGAAAAACAGCTTATTTACTTCCATGCTTTTCAAAGTTAAAAAAAGTGGAAAGTTGGAACAATAAAAACTTATCGAGTGGTGGCAAACTCGTCGTGATTAAATCAACCCTCTATAGTCTCTCCATCAATCAATTGATCTCTAAGCTTCCTAACAAATCTGTCTTGAGAAAGATTGAAACTGCCTTTGCCAAGTTTTTTTGGGGAACCACAGCAGGGAACACAAAATTTACACTAGAAGAAATGGAGTGACCTATGCTTGCCCCAATCTGAAGGTGGACTAGGTATAAGAACCCTCCAAGAAATCAGTAACACAGCCAGTATCAAATTATGATGGCAACCGAGATCAGGAAACTCGCTATGGTTCTCTTACATGAAAGGTAAATACTGCCCGGACTTGCAAGTGAACATAGCCCCAGCAAAACCATCTCATTCTCACACTTGGAGAAGACTTGTGGCAATCAGACCGAAAGCAGAACCTCACATACGATGGTTTATAGGTGAAGGTAACATTTCTTTTTGGTATGATAAAGGGCTCCCTAGCCCATTGTTAGCTAACAAGTTGCAAGTACAAATGGAAAATCTGAGAATTCATCATGTCACCTACAACCAACAGTGGCATCGCTCAAGCCTAGCAGAAATTCTAGACCCCAGCTCACTAGCAGAAGTTATACAAGTGCAACTATATGGAGGTAAGGATAAGATCATGTGGGAACTAGAAACCACAGGTAATTACTCAAACAGAACTGCTTGGGAGACCATCAGATCTAGAGGAAACAACCAAGACACTTTCAGATATATATGGTCCTCAGACATCCCTCTTGAGTTCAGCATTATGCTCCGGCACCTTCTTCATGATATACTATCGCTGGACTCTAAAATAAAGTCTAAAGGAATTGCTTTATGCTGCAAGTGTCACTGCTACAACCTGCAGCCTCAAGAAGAGTCAGCTGATCATCTGTTCTCCTCCAACGAGCTGAACCAGAGTTTGCAGAGTGGAAAGCTTAAGATCAAATCATCACCTCACTTTAGTCAGCCGCATGAAAGAATGGATGAACCTACCAGGCAACATTGCATTTCAACTTCTGCTAAAGATAACCTTCACTACTGGCTGCTGGTTCATCTGGAAATCAAGATGTTCTGTTATATATGAAGGGTCCTCAATTTCACCTGAGAGAATCTTAGTGCAAATAAAGCAATACATAAAAGATCTTATATGCATAAGACAGCTCGCCCCTCCCTCAAGTCAAGCTGTAACTCTTATATTACAGGAATGGGGAGCAACATTAACTCCTAAACGTACCACGAAGTATCCCAAATGTAAATCCCCTGATCCTGGCGTATGGAAGATAAACTTCACTGGTATCAGCAAGCACAACAACATCGGAGGAGCAGCTACAATCAGAACATCAACAGGGGATCTTATCTATGCCCTCTCCACATCTGCTACTCAACTCAAGAAGCAGCTGCTCAAGGATTAATTAAGGCACTTGTCTTCTGCCAAAGCTTCCCCAATCAGCAACTGGAAATAGACACGGAGGACGTGCTGATCAAAAAGGGTGTACTGAAACCAGATGAAGGTCCATGACTTCTATACCCTCATTTGTTTAAAACTCACACCATACTATCAAGTGTTTGCAAATATGGCATAAATATCTGCTCCCGCTCGGAAAATGCCACTACTGTAGCTCTAGCTAATTGGAGATTGGTCCACGGCGAGCATGAATTCTATCACCACCACCAACTCCCAGCAGCGGTTCTAGAGCATCTCAACAAAGACAAACAGAGAAACGACCAACTCAAATTACATCGAGCATAAGTCTTCTCAAATTCATGCATTTACAGATAATTCAAGGACAACATTTGAGAGCTTTTTGCCCGCAAAACCTCAGGTATTTTGTCCATTTAAACTATTTTGCTCATGCAGGTCACAAAAATTCAGAGATACAACATGTTTCAACTCAGCAATCCCTACAAACACTAGATTATTTACCTCATGGGACTGCATATGTAAAACTTAAAATTTTAATTCATTGCTACACAAACGTTAGGATAGTGTTGTATGAATATTACGGCTCATTAGTAGCCAATTTTTACATCAACACGTAACCCCGTCCAAAATCAACGGGCGGTTTTTGTTTTGAAAAAAATAGATTTTAAATAGGCACGATCCAATGTGTTAGAAAATCGGCCCGCCTCTCTGTCTGGGCTCGGGCCTCATGTGCGCAGGTGCGCGTGTGTGGACTAATATAATTAGGAAGGTGGGCAACCCTCATTAAAACCATAAGCCTATGGTG